>CANNZV010005711.1:0-24199 GCA_947561585.1 Caprella mutica | reverse complement strand
CATCTGTATCTTGGAAGGTGCCCACGCAATTGCAATTCGCATCATAAGCATCGCCTGTCGTACATGGATTATTGTCGTTGCAAGATTGTTCTGCACAAAGTGCGTTTTGTTCTACTATGGTCAAGAATTGATCGATGCCTGGGTTAGGAATTTCTTGTACAATACCCGATGGCCATTTGACGACCACTTTTGTTATTTGGGTAGCAGCACCTATACCAAAATGTTGGGTAAAGGAATTCATAATACCATAACCTTCACCTGAACGAACTTCTCTTATTTGTATGCCCCAAGAGCCATGCAATTCTACTCTTGCACCTATACCATTGATATTACTTTGTACGCCTTCTAGTTGAATATTGATATGGTGATTGCTATTGCCATTATTCATAAACAATCTATCTTGAATTGTACTTGGTGTCGTAAATAGTTTGGCATAACCAGCATAAATATCTAAGAAGCCATCGTGATTCAAATCTCCTACGGCGAAGGATTCTATTTGATTGGAATTGAATGGATTAGTAATTTCTGTAAAGCTGCCATCTCCATCATTCAAAAACATAAAATGTTTGTTACCTGATACCAATAAATCTACCCAGCCATCATTGTTAAAATCTCTAAACAAGCCCTGTATTCCAAATAAATTATTGGCTTCCAAAGCTGGCAGTAACCCGCTACCATTGGTTATTTCTGTGAAGGTTCCATTGCCATTATTGCGCATCAAATTGCTCTGAGCATAGTGATTGATAACAATACAATCCATGTCACCGTCATTGTCGATATCAGCAAAATCGGTAAGCCATGTTTGCTCACCAATTTTCAGGTTGGCTCCTGCGGACACCTCGGAGTAGGTATTGTTGCCATTGTTTCTATATAGCATATTGATACGGCGAGGATTTGAGGCACTACTCGCTCCTTGACGGCATTTGGATATATATAAATCCAAATCTCCATCATTGTCATAATCTGTCCAGATACTCGCATAATTCCCAGAGTTATCACTTGAAGGATTCGTTCTGGTATTTATCATATTGGGCGAATAGGTAAAGGTGCCATCGCCATCATTTATATACTCGCGGCTATCGGCATCATCATGGCAGGCAAAGACATCTATCCATCCATCATTGTCGATGTCGGCAAAATTACTGCCTTGTATAAATATATTTGAATTTACTAGTATTGAAGAAGTATATGAGGTATTTCCATTATTATTGTAAATCAATTTTATTTGGTCATAAGCCCCTCCCGTTAGGATGTCATTGTAGCCATTTTTATCTACATCAGCAATCGTATTACTCCATTGTCTAGAACTACTTACATTTCCAAAATTGAAATTGCCAAAGGCTTGATTCGAGTTGTTTTGATATTGAATATTTAAACTTATGGCCTGATTGTATCTTACGATATCATCTTTGCCATCGCCATTCATATCTACAACTGCCATCGTCACACCACTATAATTGGCACCTGACAATAAAGAGGTTCTATCTGTGAAAGCAAGTGCTGTACTTGGATTGGCTGTATTGACCGTAATCGTAGTAGAGCTTTCTGAACTATCTTGCCCGTCGCCAACTATCAATGTCGCTGTGTAATTGCCATTGTTAATATAAGTATGACTTGGTGCAATGCCTGTAGCTGTGTTACCATCTCCAAAATTCCATAAGTAGGTTAAATTATCTCCATCAATATCTGAGGAATTTGATGCATTAAAGTTGACATTCAATGGTGCTATACCGCTTAGAGGTGTAGCAGTGAAAGAAGCTACTGGCGGTGTGTTATTAGCTGATGATACAACTGTAAAACTACATACTAATTGTTGATTGACAGATGGTACCGCGCCTGTGGCGCCCGTCACGCCTACGGTCACACCGCTATTGCCACTAAAAATATTTTGTACTATATCACCTGTATAGGTTTGTCGTAAATTACCATCAAAATATACAAATAAGGTATTGGTTGCTCTTTTCCAATCTACCTTTACAATATGAATTTGTCCGTCTTCCAAATCGGCACAGTCAGCACTCATACATACCGTAGTAGCTAGTTGATTATTAAAATCTCCATTTTGCCAAATTGAAATATGGTCATCTGCTATATCGTTGCCACTTGTCGAACTATTAAAAGTATCAAACTCTATACCCAAAGATGGTGTGATACCTTGCGCTCCTAAACGGTAATCTGTACCTCCTTGGTTTAAGTTAGATCCTTGAGTATGAAAAACTAAGACTATTCCTGAACCACCAGCATTGGTATCTCCCAATTTGGTAGAAAAAGATATAGATGCATCTGCATTCAAATTTAATGGACTAGGATACCAAACCGAACCTGCTTCTGTACCTTGTACGGAAGTGATTTCATAGCAACCTCCATCTACTTGCGTAGCAGACCCAGTCGTCACTAAGTCTGGAACTGTTTCGGGTGACAAACTATTAATCCAATTGGCTATCAATTGTACCCCCTCATCATCTACAACATTTTTAGCAATAGGTGGCATAGCCGTACCTGCTTGTAAGGAATTCATTCTATGATGTATCATAGATCTACTCATGTCTTGAGGTACTACTGTTCTAGGATCATTTAATCCTAAATCAATTAAGACAGAACCATAAGTCAAATTTTGTTGGTCTAATGGCGTAGTGATTCTTCCATCAAATTGTGCTCTGTTTGCCGTAGCTGGCTGGTGGCAATAAGAACAATTGACATCTATATACGATCTCGCTCTGTATTCTAAGGAAGCACTTAAATCATCTTTGGCGGCTACCGCCATATAGTTGCTGGAATTGGAATCTGTTATATTTTCATTGATAATACCTAAGTGACTTAGCGTCACTAACTGATTGGCATTGATGCCTGTAGAAGGGTACGTAATGTTGCTATTCAAGTGGCGTGTCTTAGGACCCAAGACATTGCCTACCTCAGGCGTATGACAGTTTAAACACTCCGAAGGACTTGGGTAATGCCATACTTGTGGTTGCCCATTGACTATGATTGTTTCGTCTAAGCCAGTAGTCAATAAGGTCGCGTCTGTTCCTGTATTATTCCATTTATAAGTTAAATAATAATAACTTCCATTAGAGGCTCTTACTTCAAATCTTGTTTCTAATCGTTTGCCGCCCAATTCAAAGTGTTTTATCAAAACAGCGCCAATAGGAAAGACCCAGTTATCATCTGCAGAGAACTGAATTTGCTCGGCTGCTGTATTGTGAGAACCATTGTTAGGAATGGCCATCCATCGACTTTTTTCAGCCCCGTCTGACCAGAAAGGCTCTATCATATCATAAGGTAGAACACCTTGCGTAGGTGTAAGGTTAGCAAGGTTGGTAAATGCACCCGTTTGTGATAACAATTGAGGAGGTGCAATAGTACTTGTCGAGGGCAAGTTCCCATTAAGATAAGCTGTTATAGGCTGAGGTGCTGTCAATCCTGGACCTATCATCATGGTTAAAAAACCAGTTGATAAAATGCTAAATATTAACAATAATCCAAGGCTTAATTGTTTTTTCTTTTTTAAGAAAAATGTCAAATTTTTCATTTTTTTGTGATTTTTTTTTACACATTACATACAATTGTTACATCTCAAAACATGTTATATGGTCTGAAGATGAGGCATAATAAATAGTAGTCATACATAAAACAATGATTACTAAAGGTATATGTAGAAATACTGTTTTTTTTGGTATCTGGTCTAATTATATACCAGAGGGGGGAGGGTTAATTACATTTCAAAAATACAATTATTTGATATAAAAATCAAAGATTTGTCAAATTTAGATTGTCACGTTAGCTGAACATTCTTACACTTTTTGTAAAAAAAAAATTATAATATACGCGACGCATTATAAGGGTTTTACATATAAAAATATTGCCATATTTAGAAGTTGACTCTTATTTCTTTTCTTGTTTTAACCCATCCCTTCTCTTTTGCAAAGGATTTGGGATGACTTCTGCCAGTGGCAGAAAGAGCGCAGAGGGAATGACTCTTTTCGAAGAATGAGGAAAGAGAAAGGGATGGGTTAAATGTGAGATTTTACTTTTGCTTAATGAAGCGTTGGGTTATGGGCTTATTATTGGGCATATAGAGCACTATGATGTAGACTCCTGTTTGTAATGCTTGCGTATTGATAGCGATTTCTTGATTATCACTTTCAACGATTTTGCTGTCTATTAATTTGCCCATATTATCAAATATTTTCAGTTCGCCATTTTCAGGAATATTATACTTCACCTGTAGTCGTTCACGTACGGGATTAGGACGTATAGACATCGCTATCTGTGGAGCTACAGCACGTAAAGCAATACTAGGTTCATTAGAATTATTAGTAATATTTACCGTATATTCTTCTACTTCGCCATAAGAAACATTGGCACATGGTAAAGGTGAGACATTCCATCTCATAGATACACGCATACGTGTACTGCCTAAGCTTGCTGTATTCGGAATAGTGACCAAGCCCGAAACGGCTTGTGTCCCATTACCACTAAAAACATTTTCGCCAGCATCATCAAAATCGTTATTTTGATTGTAATCTATCCACACCTTCCAATATTCATCATAAGTATCTCCTGAGAAACCAGGCGTTAGTTGTATGTTTACATTATCACCCCTTCCTACCTCTGCAACTGTATTAGTAAAATCTCCATAACCACTATTATTACCAGAAGTATTGTTGATAGAAGCAAAGGTTACTGCTTGAATAAATTCGTAGGTTGAGTTGATGCCGACAGTGGAACAATATCCTCTATTGGTATTAGGAGGATTATTATTACCTGTACTTTCCGTAGTGCTGCTTGGTGGTGTCACTTCTTCTAATAAGCAGGAATTTGATGCATCATTGGGACAAGGATCCTCTATGTCGCATATAGAGTCATTGTCTGCATCTTGAAAAAGTCCAACACAGTTGCAGTCTGCATCGTACAGGTCATTAGTTGTACAGGAGTCTCCATCATTGCAGGAGGTACCTGCAGAATTAGCGCTAGTAGATGCCACAATTTTTACTCTATGAAAGCCTGCCGATAGATTAAATGAAATAGACTTATTATTGATTTGAAAATATTCAGAAGGCTGTCCATCCACTAGCAATTCTAAACAACTAGAGTTAGCGTTGTTGGTAGCAAAAGTTATAGTCGTAGCAACTGAGTTATATATTTGAGCCTCTTTACCTTTTCTAATCATGGTAATTGGATTATCTGCACTGAATCCAATATTAGAGGAGGTGTTATCAAATTGAGTGCCTTTCTTTATATAGTACCACTCTGTAATGTCAAAGATAGCTCTATAGACTACTGCTTCCGCAGTGAAGGCATGGTTGTCAAAAGATTGAAGTACGTTGGCGTTTTCAGAACCAATAGCATAGTCTATCACCCCGTTTTGTAAGATAGTTTTCGTACCTGAAAAAGACGAACCACCAATCCTTGTCGCTTGAGGTCGCTCACTAATGCTTTGATGCGGTGTCAATACGGAAACAATATTTCTTTTATTATCATTATCCATAGCATAGGATGTGTACAAAAATTTGGTTTTTTTATTTTCAAAATTACCCATAGCTACAATACCATTTAAGCGTTGTACTTGGGAAGGATAAGTTCCTAGATTAATGGTTAGGTATGAAGGTAAAGGTCCGTATTCTTTTATGGTCCAGGTATAAGTTTCATTTTCTTCGTATGCTGTTGAAATAGCAGAGAAAGGATGAAGCGCTACATGTGCTTGACTGCTACCACTATTTCCTGTAATTTCGTCAACCAAAACCCAGTAACCTTTTTGACCATTGGAAGGATGTATAAATAAAAAGTTGCGCAAATGATTTCCGTTGGGCAATGCCTCTCCAGAATCTCCGCAAGCATAATCTATATAATCTGAAGTAAAACCGACTTCTATACCAGCACCCACTTTCTTCACATGATTATTGACTAGTTCAGCTGAGGCAGCATTAGTAAGGGGATAATCTATCAAAACCGTATTGCCAGATATAGCGCGATTGTGTAAATAATCCCAAGAAAAATTTCCGATGCCTGTTTCCCATCCATTGTAGCCTGCATTGGTCAGTAAGATTTCGTTGTAAGCGGATAAGGAAATCGCATTCACTTCGTAATGTTGATGAGGAACTTCGTCTTTTGGATTCCACATGGCAGCTGCAAGTATATCTTTGGCTTGTCTATTTTCATAAAACCACGCACCTCCATCCGAAAAAATTCTACTATCAGGAATTCTAGGTATTGCCTCCGTATAACCATCCAATTCTATCAATACAAAAGCTAATAAGTTGGCGCGAGGTATTGGAAAATCTAATCTTGCATTGGCATATTCTTGAGCCCGTTCGCTAAATCTTGAAACCCGATAGGCACCTAAATCATTTCTATCTCGAGCCACCATCCTATTGAGCGAAGAATCTCCGAAACCAAACAATCGTCCCATAGGTGTACTTGAATAGCCCAAAATCCACTCATGCCCTCTTATCAAAACGGGATTATTATAAAACTCATTGATGCCTTGAATTTCTAAAATATCCATAAAAAAGCTTTTCTGATATCTATCTCCTTCTAGTGTTCTAGCATCGGCATAATCGGCTCCTGCTAAGAAAACACCATTCTCAGAAAACTCCTCTAAGAGTTCTTTCTTATAAAGTTGTGCTTCTGCATTAAATGCAGTTGTATTATTATTATAAAGTTCCCACATGCCTCTACAGGCAGGTGCAGAAGGGGACCATTTGTTTTTTAGTGTATAAACATTATCATCAATGATGGTTTCTATGGTAGCAATGTCTTGGGCATTCATATCACAATACATAACATCCAATGTCAAAATGCTTTCAAAAAGCGCAGCCCCAAAAGGTACATTTCCTTCCCAACCATTTATTGGTCTATTATTGACCAAATAATTTAGTCCATCCTTCATTTGTTGTGTGGCTTTAGATACATAAAATTCCCTATTGGAAGGATTGAGTACATAGGAAAGTGACAATGCACTCAGTATTTCTTTGAGTCGAAAACAATAAAATCTATATTGTTGGCTTTCACCTCCCCAATAAGAAGAACTTTGATAACTATTATTGTCGGCATCTATAAAAGCTTGTGCTTTCATTTCTTTGAAGGGCGTAAAATCTGCCTTATTCCTCCATGCTTCATACTGCGAAGCTGATCCTAATATCCGCGGGTGACCATTACAAGATTGGGCGTTCATATCAGGACATACAAATAGGATTACTATTAGAATAGTAATTGTGAAATTTCTCATTGAATTTTTTAGCTTTTAATGTTTTTATAAAGGTTTTAGTGAGTATGGGGTCAATAATAAAAAGGAACAATGATAATCATTCTATACACTTTTTGTCAATAGTCATTTTAAGATTAAAAAAGCATGGTTTAATTGGTAGAATTGAAAGATAGAAGGCAGCACAAATGTACTACCTTCTAGTATTTTTTATTTTCTCTTTTTTATAAATCGTTGTACTATTGGCAATGTATTAGTATGAAGTACTGCCATATAAATACCTGATGATAATTTATCTGTATCAATAATATAAGTTGAATTATCAGAGACAATTGTTTTGCTTTGCATTAAGCGTCCTGTGTTATCATATATTTCTAAGATTCCATCTTCAGCTATGTTTCTGAATGTTATATTCAACTGATTAGATACTGGGTTGGGAAATAAAACCATAGAGGGTAATGGCTCTGTTACTCTTAATGCTACTGCTTCTTGATTTCCAGCATTAGAAATATTTATAGTATAATCTTCTACCTCTCCATAGGGAAAATCATCACAGGCTGTTGGATCACTATTCCATCGCATGGATACTCGCATTCTCGTACTGCCTAAGCTTGCAGTTGTTGGAATATTGATTGTACCTTGTAAAACAGTTGTTCCATTGCCACTAAATGCCCTTTCTCCTACATCAGCAAAATCTCCATCTCGATTGAAATCTATCCATACTATCCAGTATTCGTCATAAGTAGCATTACTATGACCTGGCGTCAATGTAATATTCATTGTACTACCCAAGACTGCGTTAGTTGATTGGCTTGTATAATTTCCATAACCGCCATTGAGACCTGAAGTATTATTAATAGACCCAAAGACTACTTTTTCTATCCATTCATAAGTGGTATTGTTTCCTACAGAAGTACAGTAAGAAACATTGGTCGTCATACAATTGTCAGTAGGATCATTTGGACAAGGGTCATTGGCATCGCATGTACCATCATCATCTGCATCTTGGAAAGATCCAATACAATTGCAATTCGAATCATACATATCATTGCTTGTACAGGTATTGCCATCATTGCAGGCTTGTCCTACCGTTGTACAGCCATTGCCTCCACCTTCACAGCCATCGGGAATACCATTGAGATTGGCATCTAAATAATCATCTGCTCCCTCGCAGATATCTGCGGCATTGCATACGCCATCGCCATCGGTATCTTGCCATGGTACAGGACAAAGTTCATTGCCTGTATTGCCCGTTAGTGTACCTGCACCACCACCTGTATTGTTTCCATCTTCGCAGCCATCGGGAATACCATTGAGATTGGTATCTAAATAATCATCTGCACCTTCACAGATATCTGCAGCATTGCACACGCCATCGCCATCGGTATCTTGCCATGGGCCCGTACAAGGTTCGTTGCCGGTATTGCCCGTTAGGGTGCCTGTGCCACCACCTGTATTGTTTCCATCTTCGCAGCCGTCAGGAATTCCGTTTAAGTTGGCATCAAGATAATCATCTGCGCCTTCGCAAATATCCGCTGCATTACATACGCCATCACCATCGGTATCTTGCCATGGGCCCGTACAAGGTTCGTTGCCGGTATTGCCCGTTAGGGTGCCTGTGCCACCACCTGTATCGGTATCACATGCGTCGGGAATACCATCATCATCTGCATCAGCATTATCATTGCCACCTGGGCATATATCGTTGGCATCGCACACTCCGTCACCATCTGAGTCTTGAAAAGCACCTACACAATTGCAATTCGAATCATACATATCATTGCTTGTACAGGGGTTATTGTCATTGCAGATGGTTCCTGTGATGCAGTCGTCGCAAAAATCGGGAACGCCATCGCCATCTGCATCTACATTATCATTGCCACCTGGGCAAATGTCATTGGCATTGCACACTCCGTCACCATCTGAATCTTGCAAGACTCCCACACAGTTACAATTGGTATCATAAGCATCTCCTGTAGTACATGGATTATTATCATTGCAAGTTTGTCCTACGCAATTGCTACTCTGTTCGACTATGGTCAAAAATTGATCAATACCTGGATTCGCTATTTCTTGTACTATACCTGATGGCCATTTGACAACCACTTTTGTTATCTGGGTAGCGCCGCCAAGCCCAAAGTGCTGCGTAAAGGAATTCATGATACCATATCCTCCTCCCGAACGTACTTCTCTTACTTGTACGCCCCATGAGCCATACAATTCTACTCTTGCACCTATACCGTTGATATTGCTTTGTACGCCTTCTAATTGAATATCGATGTGGTGATTGCTATTGCCATTATTCATAAATAACCTATCCTGAATACTACTTGGTGTTGTAAATAATTGGGCGTAACCTGCATAAACATCTAAGAAGCCATCTTGATTTAAATCACCTACGGCAAAGGATTCTATTTGATTGGAATTGAATGGATTATTGATTTGCGTAAAGGTGCCATCTCCATCATTTAAAAACATAAAGTGCTTGGAACCTGATACTAATAAATCTACCCAACCATCATTATTAAAATCTCTAAACAAACCTTGGATTCCAAATGAATTATTGGCGCCCAATGCTGGCAATATCCCACTAGCAGTTGTGATATCAGTAAACGTCCCATTGCCATTATTACGCATCAGGTTGCTGTTTGCATAATGATTGATAACGATACAATCCATATCGCCATCATTGTCGATATCTGCAAAATCAGTCGTCCAACTCTGTTCACCTATTTTCAGATTAGCACTTGCCGCTACTTCTGTATAAACATTGTTGCCATTATTCCTATATAAGGTATTGATACGACGAGGATCTGAAGAACTACCTACTCCTTGACGACATTTGGAAATATATAAATCCAAATCGCCATCATTGTCATAATCTGTAAAGATGCTTGCATAGTTTCCAGAATTATCACTTGTAGGATTCGTCTGAGTATTTATCATATTGGGCAAATAGGTAAAAGTACCATCTCCGTCGTTTTTATATTCTCTACTATCAGCATCATCGTGGGTAGCAAAGAAGTCTACCCAACCATCATTATCAATATCCCCAAAACTACTTCCTTGTATGAAGATATTTGAAGTAGTTAAATTTGAAGAGGAGTAAGCATTATTACCATTATTATTATAAATCAACTTGATGCCATCATAGGCACCACCCGTCATAATATCATTGTATCCATTGTGATCTACATCCGCAATAGCAATACTCCATTGTATTGAGTTACTTACATTTCCAAAACTATATGTGCTAAAGGTTTGATTAGCATTTTGCTGATATTTGATATTTAAATTTTTGGCTTGATTGTATCTTACGATATCGTCTTTACCATCGCCATTCATATCTACCACACCCATTGTCACGCCACTGTAGTTGGTTCCTGAAAGCAATGAGGTTCTATCTATAAATGAAAGTGCGGTACTTGCATTAGGTGAATTTACTGTAATCGTTTTAGAACTTTCATCAGAGTTCTGACCATCGTTTACCGTGAGCGTAACCGTATAAGGACCAGTCATCGTATAGATATGACTTGGCGTAATACCAAAACCTACATTGCCATCTCCAAAATCCCATGAATAGGTCAAATTGTTAGAATCTGGGTCAAAGGAGTTGGAGGCATTAAAGCTCACATTGAGTGGTGCAGTACCGCTGAGTGGTGTCGCATTAAAAGATGCTACTGGCTGAGTGTTGTTGACATCAATGGTCAAATTATTTATCCAGTTGGCAATCAATTGAACCCCTTCTGTATCAATCACATTTTTGCCCAAAGGCGGCATAGATCTACCTGCTTGGGTAGAATTCATACGATAATGCATCGTGGACTGAGCTGTGTTTTGAGGAGCAATCACTCTTGGGTCACTCAACCCTAAATCTAAAAGTACGGGACCATTGATAATATTTTGTTGGTCTAAAGGTGTGGTTATTCTAGCATCAAACTGCCCTCTGTTTGCGGTTGCGGGTTGGTGACAATAAGAACAGTTGACATCTATATAAGACCTTGCCCTGTATTCTAAAGTAGCACTGGCATCATCTCTGGCAGCTATAGCCATATAGTTGCTAGAATTGGTATCTGTAATATTTTCATTGATGATACCAAGATGACTTAACGTAACTAATTGATTGGCATTGATGCCCGTACTGGGGTAAACTATATTTTTATTTAAATACCTCGTTTTCAAACCCAAAACACTACCTACAGCTTGTTGGTGGCAGTCCAAACACTCCGAAGGGCTTGGGTAATGCCATACTTGAGACTGACCGTTTACGGTTATCGTTTCGTCTAGCCCTGTTGTCAATAAGGTCGCATTGGTTCCTGTGTTATTCCATTTGTACGTTAGGTAATAAAATGAGCCATTGGATGCCCGAACCTCAAAACGTGTTTCTAATCTTCTGCCACCGAGTTCAAAGTGTTTAATCAAAACAGTACCGTTGGGCACGTCCCAAGTTTCATTATCAGAAATTGAATGATTTCGGAAGTCGTATTATGGATTCCATCGTTAGGTACTGCTACCCAACGATTTTTATCTGCGCCGTCTGACCA
Source organism: Caprella mutica (assembly GCA_947561585.1). Classification (NCBI taxonomy): domain Eukaryota; kingdom Metazoa; phylum Arthropoda; class Malacostraca; order Amphipoda; family Caprellidae; genus Caprella; species Caprella mutica. Next base: position 12,451 of record CANNZV010005711.1, on the reverse strand, counting down.
AAATGGCTCTATCATGTCATAGGGAATAACTCCTTGTGTTGGTGTCAGATTGGTAAGGTTGGTGAAGGCACCTGTTTGTGAGAGCAATTGAGGTGGCGTATCTGTACTAGTGGAAGGTAAATTTCCATTAGATAGGGTCCTATGCCTGTGGTGTAGCAAGACAGGCCCCATAATAGTCGTCATAAAAAAACCGTCGATAGTATGCCTACTAATAGTATTAATAGAATACCTAAAGGATTTTGCCTTGATTGGAAAGGTGTAGTAATTAGGTTCATCGTTTATGTTTTGTTTTACTTTATTTACTAATGAATTTATTTGACTCAAAGTAAATTCATTAGGTTCAAATGGCTTATGAAGCCTTCCCTTCCTCGTTTCACTTCGCGATTCATTCCCTTACAAGGGAATGAATCGCGAAGTGAAACGACGCGGAGGAAGGGAAGGGTCAGGACACATTTAGACTGTATTCTTGACCAAATGACTTCACTTTGAGTCGCTTATTTCATATTGCTTGCCAAGATATTTTACAAACTATTCTTGGGGAAGCAATATTTTTTTTTGCAGTCATTTGGGCTATGGAATAAGCTAATACAAATAGCAATACTATAATGTATTATGCATTATTTGACAAGGGAATTAGGCATAGGCAGTTGACTATTGAAGCCAATTTTGTAATCGTAAAGGATATTAAAATCAAAATTACTATTTATTGAAGTTAAAATGAAATTTTTAATTCAAAAGTCTTTTGGCGCAAAAGTCTATGAACAATCATACTATTATTTGGCAGATGTTTTGAGACTAAAAGATTGAAAGAAAGACAAAATAAGAGGTTCGTATGATGCGAACCTCTTATTTTTTTAAGATAATAGATTTTTTACAACAGCAGAAATCGTTTTGCCGTCCGCTTTACCAGCCAATTGCTTAGATGCCATTCCCATCACTTTGCCCATGTCCTTCATAGAACTGGCACCTGTCTGAGTGATGATGTTTTGGATAAATCCTTCTAGCTCAGCCGCATCCATCTGTTTAGGCAAATATCTTTGAAGCACGGCTATTTCTTCACGTTCTGTTACAGCTAAATCTTCGCGTGCTTGTTTTTCGTATATCTCTAAAGAATCTTGTCTTTGCTTTACTAGTTTTTGTACTAGTTTAATTTCCTTCTCATCAGTCAATTCCTCCCCTGTTCCACTAGTTTTAAAATTAAGAATGGCAGCTTTTACCGCTCTAATACTTCTTAGTGCAGCTTGATCTTTAGCTTTCATCGCCTCCTTGAGGTCGGTCATGATTGTTGTTTCTAAACTCATTTTAATTTGTATTTAGGTTCTCTGAATTAATCATAGAATTTATCCAAAGAACATTAATTTTAATTCGATAATAACCCCCCCTTACACCCCTAAAAAGTTCCGTTGGATTCTTTATAAAGAGCCGCTAATACGACTTGCCCGACAGCCCCTAAAGTATTCTTGTCTATGACATCCATATTGTCTGCATGCGTGTGCCAGTAATGCCCAAAAGTTTTGTTGCCTTCTGGCAAATTGATAATATCTATCATCGGTATGCGTGCAATGGTACTTACAAAAACATGATCGTCTGTGATAGCGCCTTCTCTTGCAGAAACAAAATAGTTGCTGTAGCCCATTCGCTGACCTAATTTCCAAACTTTATTCATCACCTGTGGCGCCACTTGCATAGAAAATTCTTCTTGTGCAAAACGAGCTCCTTTAGAACCTACCATATCTAGCAAAATACCGTACTTAGGTTTGTAGCCTTTGACGTGCAAATTGGTAGCCCAATGCTGCGATCCCAAACACCAAGATTTACTATCTGTTCCGCCATCTTCGCCATGATCTTCTGCATCAAATAGAACTATATCTACGCCCATATCTAAGCCGTTTTTATTGATTTGGCGAGCTATTTCTAATAAAACACCTACCCCACTACCACCATCATCTGCACCAAGAATAGGATCTCCTTGTTTGGACACGTCAGGGTCATGGTCTGCTACATGACGGGTATCCCAATGCGCTCCTAGAAGGATGCGTTTCTTTTTTTCTGGAAAGTATTGTGCTATGATATTGGTGCCATTTAGCACTGTTCCTGTGTATGCTTTCGCTTTAAAATCTTGCTCTATGACGGTTGCTCCAAAAGATTTGAATTGACTCACCAACCACTCTTTACAAGCTTTGTGTCCTTCTGTATTGGGGACTCGTATCCCGAAGGCAACTTGCTTTTCTACAAAACTATATGCAGAGTCTTTGTCAAATTTTGGCACCTTGCGTGGATTTTTGGGTTTTACTTCTACTTCAGGTGTAGTAGTTGTTGTATCTCCTGAAGTATCTGTTTCGCAGCCCATTACAAAAAGTAATAAGCTAAGCATACAGATTTTCAATAAAATATATCCAGTTTTTTGCATGATTTTTTTTATTTAGACTTTGCTTTTTAGCAAAGGTTTAGCACTTATTCAAATTTATTCTTTGGTCCAACTAGTACCGTCTTTCCCATCCTTGAGTTGAATTTTTAATTCCTTTAAGGTATCTCTAATTTTATCTGAAGTACCCCAATCTTTTGTTTCTCGCGCGTTTTGACGAATGTCTATAATCAATCCCATCAATCCGTCCATAGCACCATTGCCATTGGAAGCGGCAGCATGTGCTTCATCTTTCAAACCAAAAATAGTGAAAATAAAATCTTTGAATATAGTTTGTAAAGTAGTCAAAGTTTCTGCTGTCACATCTGTCATAGACAAATGTCCTGCTTTCAATCCATTGATTTTGGAAACCAATTCAAACAATCCTGCCAAAGCCATTGGTGAATTAAAATCATCACTCATATCTTTATGTACTTTAGCCATGAGTTCCTTTATTTCATTATCCAAATCGCCCGCCTTACCATTGCTATCAGCTTGCATGGTCTGCAATATCTTATTCCCTTCCATCAATCGACGGTAACCTTTTTCGGCAGCCAATAGAGCATCATCTGTCAAGTCTAAAGTGCTTCGATAATGAGATTGTAAACTAAAAAACCGAATCACCATTGGACTATAACCCTTGCTAATATGCTCGCTGTCTCCTGTGAATAATTGCTGAGGTGTGATGGAGTTATTATCACTTTTAGACATTTTTCTGCCATTCATCAAAAGCATATTGGTGTGCAACCAATAGTTAGCTGGTGCACAGCCACAAGCGCCAAAATTTTGAGCGACTTCATTTTCGTGATGTGGGAATTTCAAATCATTACCACCACCATGTATATCAAAGGTTTTACCTAGATACTTTGTACTCATCACCGAACATTCTAAATGCCAACCTGGAAAACCTAGTGACCAAGGCGACTCCCATTTCATCAAGTGACTAGGGTCTGCTTTTATCCAAATCGCAAAATCTGATGGATGCTTTTTTTCACTTTGGTTTTTCAAATCATCGCGAGATTCCGAAATCAAATCTTCTATAATTCTACCCGACAATTGTCCATAAACAGGATTGTCATTGGCAAATTTTAAAGTATCAAAATAGACGGATCCATTTTTTTCGTAAGCATAACCGTTGTCCAAAATATCTTGAACCATTTTTATTTGCCCCATGATATGACCCGTAGCACGAGGTTCTATACTTGGTGCTTCGGTATTGAAAACACGCATCATGTCATGGAAGCCATTGGTATAGTGTTGTACCACTTCCATCGGCTCTAACTTTTCCAATCTTGCCTTTTTGGAAATCTTATCTTCTGCACCTATATCTGCGTCTCCTTCTAAGTGTCCTACGTCTGTGATATTGCGTACATAACGCACCTTGTATCCCAAGTATTTGAGGTAGCGATAGATAATATCAAAACTCATAAAGGTACGGCAATTCCCTAGGTGTACATCACTGTAAACCGTAGGGCCACACACATACATACCTATGTACCCTTCTTCTATGGATTTGAATAATTCTTTTTTTCTACTTAGACTATTGTGAACGTATAATTCTGTATTCATGATCAATTTTTCTTATCGCTTTGGCTGGATTATTAGTTGAAAATAGGTTATTTAAGCAGCAAAAATACATAATTTATACATCAAAGTACAGACCTATATGTAATTAAGATTTTTTAAAAAAATCATCTATTAGGGTAGGTCTATGTAGGATAAAGCTGTTTTTAATAGGGCTGGAATTAAAAATATCTTTCCTTGACAGAAGGAAAATCAGAAAAAACAAGTCTAATTAAATGTAATTTTACGCCTCACTAAAAATACAGTATACATGTATAAACAATTTACCATGCTTTTTGCGCTTCTATCTCTCTTGAGCAGCACTTTAAATGCTCAAATTGATGGAGATAATATTTTTGAAAATGACCAAATCATAAATATTGAATTAAATTTTTCTCAAGTAGGTTTCTGGGATAGCTTAGTACTCAATTATGCCTCTACAACTTACATGAAAGCTGATTTGACGCTTACGGATGAGACGGGGACTTACACCTTTGATGATGTAGGTGTTCGCCTAAAAGGCAATTCGAGCTACGGTCACCCTGGCAATAAAAAATCATTTAAAATAGATTTCAATAAATATGTTAGTAGTCAGAATTATGATGGATTAAAAAAATTGAACTTTAGCAATGGCTTTAAGGATCCTTCCTTGATGCGCGAAAAACTTTTTTTTGACATGTGTCAAGAGGCAGACGTGCCTGCACCTAGAGCCAATTTTGCCAATGTATATTTCAATGGCACCTTGTGGGGTTTCTACACCGTGATAGAACAAATTGATGACCAATTTTTAGATTGGAAAATTTTAGATGATGATGGAAATCTGTTTAAGGCCGGAAGCAACTTCGGCGGTGGACCAGGCGGTGGCGGAAACGAAGCAGACTTAAAGTACTACGGTACAAATCAAGCGGATTATGAAGATTTGTATGAGTTGAAATCAAATGAAACGGAAAATGATTGGTCAGATTTAATAGCCTTGACAGATTTTATAGACAACTCTACTGCTGCCGATTTTGAAAATAATTTGGCAGACCATATCGAATTAGAAGAATATCTACGGTCTGTTGCTATGGATAATTTGTTTAGCAATTTGGATAGTTACACGGGTTCTGCGCGTAATTATTACATCTATCACAATCTCACAACGGATAAATGGGAGTGGATTAAATGGGACGCTAATGAGACTTTTGGTACCTATCGTGCAGGACCTGGATTGAATAATATGACTTCCTTGCCCTTAGATTATCATTTCGATAATAGACCGCTTTTGGAAAATATTTTTAATAGTCCTACGCTTTATGCGCAATACGAAACGCAAATTTGTTTCTTGGTACAAAATTTTTTCAATCCCGATTACATGAATCCTAAAATTGATGCCATCAAGAATTTAATAGATGACGCAGTTTATGCAGATGCCAATAAAATGTATACCGACGCCAATTTTGATGCTATTATCGAAAGTAATATTCAAGCAGGCGGAGGTCCTGGAGGTGGTGGTACTACTTATGGCATCAAATCATTCATTGAGCAAAGACATAGTTTTGTAACGAATCAATTGGATTGTTCTACTATATTATCTACAAATCCCATCAATCTTGTAGAAGTATCTTCTTTTCCCAATCCTTTTCAATCTACAATTAAAGTAGAATGGGACGAAAATGAATTTTACTCCCTGACCGTTTATAATAATCTGGGTATTGAAGTGCATCAAGAATTAATAGAAGGTAAGGCAAGTGTCGAAATGGATTTAGCCTTCCTTTCACAAGGCATTTATTTCCTAAAATTAAATTCAAAAGATGGGATTGCACAAAAACAAGCAGTCGTTAAATTGATTAAATTGTAAACTACCCTTTAAAATAAGCTCCCGCAGATTGCGCGGATTATCGCAGATTTTTTCAGTAGCAATTATTTATCTGCGAAATCTGCGGGAAATTTTCAATCTTTCTCATTTTCGGGGTGTCCTATGTTTTATATGAATTCACTAGCTTTGCAAAATGAACAAGATTCCTGCTAAAATTGCCGACTTCCTCAACGAAAGTGTAGAACGCTACAATCAACCTGCTTTTATCGAAAATGACCCCATTTCCATTCCGCATCAATTCACCAAATTACAAGACATTGAGATTATGGGTTTTTGGGTCGCTATGCTCGCTTGGGGCCAACGCAAAACCATCATTAATAAAGCCAATGAATTGGTCCAATTGATGGATAATGCGCCTTACGACTTTGTTACTAACCATGTGGAAAAAGACAGAAAACGCTTTTTAGACTTCAAACATCGCACCTTTCAGGCAACGGATACACTATATTTTCTGGAGTTTTTCCAATGGTATTACAAAAAAAACGCGTCTTTGGAGACTGCTTTTACGAAAGTTACTAACAATGTTGATAACTTTGTGGAAAACAACTTAATAGCTTTTCATGAATTTTTCTTCTCTTTACCCGATTCCCCACAACGTACTCGCAAACATGTTTCTACTCCTGCCCGCAAATCTACCTGCAAAAGACTCAATATGTTCCTACGTTGGATGGTCAGAAATGATAAAAAAGGCGTGGATTTTGGCTTATGGAAAAACATCTCTCCTGCCCAATTATATATCCCTTTGGATGTGCATGTAGACAGAGTGGCCCGACATTACGGTATGATACAACGCAAGCAAAAAGATTGGCAAACCGTAGTCGAACTCACAAAGACGCTTCGACAGCTAGATCCTAATGATCCTGTGAAGTATGATTTTGCACTTTTTGGCTTAGGTGTTTTACAACAAAAGGAGTTGCTGAAAATAATCTTATTTTTGTTTAAATAGAATTTTATTTTCAATGAAGTTCATACTTTAGGAAAAGTAAAGAAATACTAAAAAAAAGTTAATGATACTTTATTCAAATATGATTGGGCTGATAATAAATCTAATAGAATCAATTTCTAAATAGTAATACTAAACTACCTGAAGATCTTATTTACCTTTATAAGTACTACAATATAAACTCTAACTCTATTAGAAAACAATACCTCGAAATTCGAAATAATAAAATTCTAATTTCTTGTTTCAAATTTCAATCTGAAAAATTATCTAAATTATATCTCAGGATTGATAGACTTAGAAAGTCTCGAAAAGGAATTACAGAGCTTTCAAAATAGAGTCGAGAATCACCATTACAAAGAACTTATAAAAATAGGTTACTTCGACTTAGATGACTTACTCTTAATTTCACTAGACAAAGTAAATTTTGGAAATATTTATATCTTAGACATTGACCCTACTGGTGGATTAAACGGAGGAGATAAATTGTTTAACCTAGGCATAAATCTAATGGAATTTCTGAACCAATTAGAAGAAGAGTTAATTATTAAAAATCTAGAACACGAACGTTTGAATAGCAAAAGTATATTCAAAGGATGGAACGAGGAAAATTGGAGAATTTAAATAGAGCAATTACATATGCAATCTGTTGATTCTTATAAAAGCATTTCTGCGAAAATCCGCGTGATTTGCGAGAGAAAAATAATCAAGAAAATTAAAACCAATGACGCCCGATACACTTATTCAAAATTACATCAACGGACAACTTGTTCCGCCCAATTCTGGCAATTATATTGATAATATCAACCCTGCTATTGGTGAGATTTATTCGCACATTCCTGACTCTGACGCTAGCGATATTCAACAGGCAGTGGATGCAGCAGAGGCAGCTTTCCCAAAATGGTCTACCTGTGGCATCGAGGAACGTTATCGGGTACTCCATAAATTAGCGGAGATTATCGAAGCTAATTTGGCATCTTTTGCAGAAGCCGAAAGTATGGATTCGGGCAAACCATTGTCGTTGTCCACACGAATAGATATACCGCGAGCGCATGCCAATATTCGTTTTTTTGCTACAGCCATTATGCACTTTGCTTCGGAATCGCATCACATGGAAAGGCAGGCGATCAACTATACTTTGCGGCAACCTATAGGTGTGGTGGGTTGTATTTCGCCTTGGAATTTGCCCTTGTATTTGTTTACTTGGAAAATCGCGCCTGCGCTAGCTGCGGGCAATTGTGTGGTAGCCAAACCCTCTGAGGTCACGCCCATGACGGCTTATCTATTGGCGAAGGCTTGCCAAGAAGCAGGCTTGCCAGATGGCGTTTTGAATATTGTACATGGACTTGGACCGAAGGCAGGACAGGCAATAATAGAGCATCCAAAAATCAAAGCCATTTCGTTTACAGGAGGTACGGCAACAGGCAAACGCATTGCGGCAACGGCTGCGCCTATGTTTAAAAAACTGTCTTTAGAGTTGGGTGGCAAAAATCCAAACATCATTTTTGCTGATTGTGATTTTGATGAAATGATGAAAGTGACAATGCGTTCTTCTTTTGCTAATAATGGGCAAATTTGTTTGTGTGGTTCACGAGTATATGTGGAACGGCCTATCTATGAAAAATTTAAAACGGAATTGGTGAAGCGTACCAAAGCCTTGAAGGTGGGCAATCCTTTTGATGCAGATACCAAAATGGGGGCGGTCGTTTCTAAGCTGCATTTAGAAAAAATAAAAGCTTGTATAGCATTGGCTAAAGAAGAAGGCGGACAAATTCTTTGTGGTGGCAATGAGTTGCAAATGAGTGGCGATATTAAAAATGGTTACTACTTAGAACCTACTGTGATTGAAGGCTTGGATGCCAATTGTAGAACCAATCAGGAAGAAATTTTCGGACCTGTGGTGACCATCATGCCCTTTGATACGGAGGAAGAAGTACTTGACTATGCCAATGGTACGGTCTATGGTTTGTCTTGTACAATTTGGACTAAAGATATTACTCGAGCGAATAGAATGGCCGAAAAAATTCAAGCAGGTATCGTATGGATTAACTGTTGGTTGTTGCGAGATTTGAGAACGCCTTTTGGTGGCGTAAAAAATTCGGGCGTGGGTCGTGAAGGTGGTTTGGAGGCCTTGCGTTTTTTTACGGAGGCTAAGAATGTTTGTATTAAGTATTAGTAACTGTGTTAGCCATTGACAATTTTTAATGTAGCAATGTTTTAATGTAGCAATAGCTGTGCTTGACGTTGACAATAGTTTAATGTGGCTATACTTAATGAATTTTCATTTCTTAATGATTTCAAAAAGTAATCATACCTTCTAAATAATGAAATCGCGTATTTTTTTCTTATTAATTATTATGAATTGTTGGGCTTGTACTCGTATGGTAGAAGTCGGTGGCGTAATCCCTTTTGATAAGGAAAAATGGCAAACGAAAGTTGGTGAAGATTATTCCTATCGAACATACATGCTTCATGATGTCCTTGACAATGATACAGTTAAAGGACTCAACAGAACTGAATTTTTAGAACTATTTGGAGAACCTTCTTATTATAGAGATGATAAAGGTTTTCTGCACTACACCATATCTGAAAAGCGGCTAGGTCTATGGACGCTACATACAAAAACCATGGTCGTGAAAATTTCAGCAGATACAATAGAGTGGATTAAGGTGCATGAGTAGTCGTGTAATTCGCTAAATCGAGTTTAGGTAAAGTGTTTCAACTTTTTTGCGTGCCCATGGTGTACGTCTTAGAAATTTCAGGCTTGATTGGATAGATGGTTCAAAGTTAAAACAGCGAATATCAATCCTCTTTCCTAACTCTTCCCAACCATACTTCGCCTCTAGAAATTCTAGTATATCTTTCAGTTTTATTCCATGAAGAGATTATTTTTTTGCATATTGGATGCTATTTTTTCTACGTAACCATAACACTAAAGCAGTGCAGCACCAAAAACACCTGCACTATCTCCGAGTTTAGGTTTTAAGAATTGGGTTCTCAGTTCGTGATTAAAAATATACTTGGTCACTTCTTCCACGCCCAAGGTGTACAGCAAATCTATATTGCCCAAACCACGCCCCAACACAATGGCATCGGGGTCTACAATATTGAGGATATTGGCAATACCTTTACCAAAAAAGTGAATTAGTCGTTCTATCGTTTGCGTAGCAAAAGGGTCTTTGCCCTCTTCGTGAAGCGCTAATATTTTTTTCATTTTTTGAGGAGTTCCCGCAATAGATTCATAATATCGTTCTAAAGAAGGCCCTGAAAGTATTCGCTCTACACAGCCCACTTTACCACAATAACAATCACCGCCAGACTCGTCTAGGAAGTTGTGCCCCCACTCTCCCGCAATGCCATGTCTGCCATTCAATACTTCGCCATTGACCACCAAGCCGCCGCCTACTCCTGTACCCATGATAACGCCAAATACGACCTTAGCATCGGGAATAACCTCTTGTACAATCCCCATTTGTGCTTCTGCTATGGCAAAACAATTGGCATCATTGGCAATTTTTAAAGGAATTTTCAGGATGGATTCCATATCTTTTTTCAGCCTTCTACCATTCAAGTCTGTGGTATTGCAATTCTTCATCGTTTTGGTAAAAGTATCTAAAGTTCCAGGCGTCCCTATACCAATAGTCGAAGGTTTTAAGCCTGTTTCGGCAGTCATAACCTCTATCAGTTGTACGATACGATTAACGATGTGCTCGTAGCCATATTCAGCTTCGGTGGGCATACGCGTGCGTTGCAATACGCGAAGCGTTTCTCTATCTTCTATGATAACTCCTTCTATCTTTGTTCCGCCTAAATCTATTCCCCAAAGTGGTCCCATTATTTACATTCTGATTTCTATTGATGATACATAAAATCCTGCTTGACTTGCTCCAGGATTAGTGGATAAGTAAAGGCTATCTCCGAGCATCGCAGGAAATACCGCTTTAGGGTTTTTAGGTGTCAGAAAAACGGTCATATATTTATGGATATTTCCGCCTTGCCAGTCATCCGTTTGGCCTTCATATTCCCAATCAAATCCATAAAATTTAAAAGGTCGCTGATTGATGCGTTCTAGTTGTTCGAAAGTAGTACCTATTCTGATGCCTTCTGCTGTTTGCCAGTCCGAACCTTCTCCTTCTATTCTCAATCGTTTGATTCGTTTGTAGGGTTTGCCATCCAGCCACTCTATCGTGATTTGGTTTTTAGTATCTGGAAAAAGAATCGTAGCTGGAATGGTTTCTCCCCATCGACGACCTACAGTTTCTCGTTTTACATTTTGTGCACCAAAAGTATTGATTAAGTCTTCTTCTGTAAATTTATCGGTGATAGGGCCTACCTGCTTGTAAGGAATCATTTTCCACTGCGCATCTACATAAGGAGGGGTATACGTATCTGAAGAGCCTGGCACGGCATCACTGCCTGGTATGTTGGTGTTGCGGTCTCCGCCGCCATAAGGATTATCTTCTGGATAATTGGGCGTGGAAGTGCCTCTACCTGTAGTAGCGGTATCATCTCCAGCAGTATTGGAGGTCTGGGTGATGACTTCTGACTCCGAAGAAGAAGGGCTATTGTATTTATAAACCCCAAAAATAATTGCTAATATTCCAAATACGATTGCTCCTATTTCCATTTTTTTCATAGTTTGTTTGTGAGATGGTTAATAGTACATAAAAAAAATCCTGCACCTCATATAGTCTAAGAGAACACTTTACACAATTTCGTAATTTTTATTTAGAAATGAAATGTTATAGCAGATTATAAATAAGTAATTAAGCTTTACCTAAACCGAATATCTATGGCTGTCCAATTTTAAAAGCACGCCTATCAGCAAGGTAAAACCCATTAATGAGGATCCTCCATAACTGATAAAAGGCAAAGGTATTCCTATTATTGGCATTAAGCCCATGGTCATTCCTATATTGATAAGAATGTGTATAAATACAATGCCAACCACACCGTAGGCATACTGTCTTGAAAAATTGGATCTTTGCCGTTCGGCAATAATCGTAATCCTTATCATAAAAATCAGAAACAAGATTATAATCGCAAAACTACCTATAAAACCTTGTTCTTCTCCTATGGTACAAAAAATAAAATCCGTTGATTGTTCGGGCACAAAATTGAGTTTGGTCATATTGCCCTGCAAAAAGCCCTTGCCTTGGATGCCTCCCGAACTGATGGCTTTTTCTGATTGCAATAGGTTATACAGTGAACCTTGTGGGTCGCATTTGTCTCTATTTAGCCAAACATTAATTCGGTCTTGCTGATGAGGTTTTACAAAATTATTGAATACAAAACTTGTAGAAAGTATTAACAGAGCACCTACCCCAACCGAACCAAAAGAAATAAGCGTAACCCGTTCTTGTCTGTCTAACCACAAGAAGATGCCCAAAATAATCATCACTAGAATATTAACTATCAATACATATAGGAAGAAGCCTTGCTGTATGGCAAAAATAGAAGCTACTAAGCCCACTACCAAAGCACCTATTCCATACCATTGTTGTTTTTTGAAATTTAAAATAAGCCCCAAGATACCTACTTGAATAAGTCCAATGATGACATAATTGGGTTCAAAAGATAAACTCAAAATGAGTAAGGTGAGTACTGCCAAACCTAGTAAATAAGGCGTTGAAGGCATCCCTTCTCTGTAGAGTACAATAAAAAAAGAGAGAAATACCAATGCTGA
>CANNZV010005710.1:14378-38600 GCA_947561585.1 Caprella mutica | reverse complement strand
GGGACACAGTAAGTACTCCAATCAGGACACTGTTAGCAATATAAAGACACAGTAAGTACCTCAATCAGGACACTGTTAGCAATATAGGGACACAGTAAGTACCCGGGCCCGATCAGGACACTGTTAGCAATATAGGGACACAGTAAGTACCCGGGCTCAATCAGGACACTGTTAGCAATATAGGGACACAGTAAGTACCCAATCAGGACACTGTTAGCAATATAGGGACGCAGTAAGTACCCCAATCAGGACACTGTTAGCAATATAGGGACACAGTAAGTACCCAATCAGGACACTGTTAGCAATATAAGGACACAGTAAGTACCCAATCAGGACACTGTTAGCAATATAGGGACACAGTAAGTACCCGGGCTCAATCAGGACACTGTTAGCAATATAGGGACACAGTAAGTACCCAATCAGGACACTGTTAGCATTATAAAGACACAGTAAGTACCCCAATCAGGACACTGTTAGCATTATAGGGACACAGTAAGTACCTCAATCAGGACACTGTTAGCAATATAGGGACACAGTAAGTACCTCAATCAGGACACTGTTAGCAATATAGGGACACAGTAAGTACTCCAATCAGGACACTGTTAGCATTATAAAGACACAGTAAGTACCCCAATCAGGACACTGTTAGCATTATAGGGACACAGTAAGTACCCGGGCCCGATCAGGACGCAGTTAGTACCCCAATCAGGGCACTGGTAGCAATGCAGGACCACAAACAGTATCCTAATCAGGACACTGTTAAGGTACGATTCTAACAAAACCTTTTCTGCATAAAATTTTAAGCACTTTCTGTTCAGAATTTAGGTATTGCGCGTACTAATAGACTATAATTGTTGCCAATGTGTCCAACGGAAAGCTGTACGTAACTTTTGTACGGGTACAGTGCGGCACTTGTGCTGCTCTGTACGCGTACAAAAATTACGCACAGCTTTCTGTTCTCTTCTCGGTTGCATTGAGCCAGAATAATTTTCCGTTTTTGCATTAACTCAGTGGAATCACAATTAACTTGTTGAGCCAATTCTTGAATTGCGTCATGTCTCTTATTCCTATTCTTGTAGTCAACATTTTCAGTTTCCCATAGCACATGACATTTTTCAATCGCTTGAATAAAGGCTACAATCTAGTCTTTATTTCAATCCATATTTCAATGTAGAGTTCACGAACACTGAAATGTTTTCTCTCCAAGAGCGGAAGCAAGAATGAGTGCGCGTACAAAATGTTCCTGATTCTTCAGACGAGTTCACTGAAAAACGTGTATTCGCACAAAAGTTCGCAGCTGTGCGCGTACTTTGCTAAAGTGTTCGCGTACAATTTGTTAGTACACGCACTTGCAGTTCCACCGATACATACATTTGTGCCGTACTGGGACACACTCTAGTGGAATCGCACCTTTAACTATACAGTGTGTGCACCAAAATTGAATCGGCTGCTATTGAATATAGTAAGTATTATGTATAATTCATTAAACGATACTTTACTATTACGTATATATAGTACCAATATTATGTATATTACTGACAAGATTATATGAACATGAAAAATTGTAAAATCAAAGACAGTGGGATACATTTTAGTAGACACACTGTATAAGGACACAGTTCACTTGTGATATTTTAACAGCTAGTCAATAGTTAGATCTTCTGAAAGAATTTCCTAGTAACAAAGTCTCGCTATTCCCCTTAAAGTTTAACATCAATAGAATATCTTGGGAATATTTACAAGGTGACTGTCTGTCAGATTTCTTGGAAAATGTACCTTATTCGTATTTGAATTCGCGTGCTTTATTGCGTATATTCCAGGTAACAAAACAACATTATGAAATTAATGTTACAGCGTTGTCCCAATATTGTCACAATATTGGGACAATATTGTGACAATATTGTCACAACATTGTAAATATGGTCACAAAATTGCTGATATTGTCACAACATTGCCAATATTGTCACAACATTGTCAATATGGTCACAACATTGCTAATACTGTCACAACATTGCCAATATTGTCACAACATTGTCAATGTGGTCAGAACATTGCCAATATTGTCATAACATTGCCAATATTGTCACAACATTGTCAATATGGTCAGAGCATTGCAAATATTGTCACAACACTGCCAATATTGTCACAACATTGCCAATATTGTCACAACATTGTCAATATGGTCAGAACATTGCAAATATTGTCATAACATTGCCATTATTGTCACAACATTGCCAATATTGTCACAACATTGCCAATATTGTCACAACATTGCCAATATTGTCACAACATTGCCAATATTGTTACAAAATTGTCAATGTTGTTACAGCATTGCTAATATTGTCACAACATTGCCAATATTGTCACAACATTGCTAATATTATCACAACATTGCCAATATTGTCACGACATTGCCAATATTGTCACAACATTGCCAATATTGTAACAGAATTGTCAATATTGTTACAAAATTGTCAATGTTGTTACAGCATTGCTAATATTGTCACAACATTGCCAATATTGTCACAACATTGCCAATATTGTCGCAACATTGCCAATAATGTCACAACATTGCCAATAATGTCACAACATTGCCAATATTGTCACAACATTGCCAATATTGTCACAACATTGCCAATATTGTCACAACATTGCCAATATTGTCACAACATTGCCAATATTGTCACAACATTGCCAATATTGTCACAACATTGCCAATATTGTAACAGAATTGTCAATGTTGTTACAGCATTACTCCAATATTGCTACTACATTGTCCCAATTTTGTTACAGTATTATTATAGTGTTCTTATCTGGATTTTTATCATAAGCTTCATTTTAAAACGTGTAAGAAACATGAATATATTTTCCCAGTCACTGTTTATGAAAGAAACAAAAGAAGTGCGAGTCACGTATTCTATTTTCTCTGATTCTTTTTTTTTTTTATATTTGAACACATGAAGATCATCTTTCTGAATTATGAATTGCACTGACAGGAGAGGGAGAAATTAGAGGGAAATATCATAAGGGGAAGAGGGAATTAGGGGAAATATCATAAGGGAAAGAGGGAATTAGGGGAAATATCATAAGGGAAAGAGGGAATTAAGGTTAAATATCATAAGGGAAAGAGAGAAGTAAGAAAATATTTTATAAACTAAAATAAATTATTTTAATAATATATACATATTTCATACTTTGTAATACATAAACATTGAATAGAAATGAAAATAACATCAAGAACATAGTTCAAAGGAGTGAAATTACATTTCAATAATTAACTGCAAGAAGAAATGTAAAGAGTAATAATTATTTCTATTAATTACTAATTACCATAGTCACTTTCTTCTCACTTCATTACTCTAACGTTAGAAAAATAAGAACTAGGGAATATATTACTAGTAAATTCAATAAAGAGTCAGGTTATGATATAATTATTAATAAAGTTATCTATACTGTAAACTATTTATATTTCTTAATAAATAACAAGAAAAAATATAAAGAGCAGAGAAATGTTGCTAATAATTATGTACAAGTGCTAAGACTCGGTATAATTAAATACAAATTTATTATATAGAATATCTACAAAGAATATATTGCAGGCTAGATTTAATTTTATTTTTATTAATAAATATAATTTAAGTAATGAAGATAATATATATCTAAAAAAAAGCCTCGAAATCAAGTAAATCCCCAAATGTTTCATTGAAAATAAGAACTCAAAGTTAGATATATGATAAAGTGGAATATTTCTTGATAGCATTAGTTTTGGGGGCAAATTTCCGGCCCCGTACTTGTTTCTGAAGCAAATTGCCGCTTCCGTACTTGTTTCTAAGGCATATTGCCTCCCGTACTTGTTTCTAAGGCAAATTGCCGCCCCGGTATTTGTTTATAAGGCAAATTGCCGCCCCGTACTAGTTTCTAAGGCAAATTGCCGCCCCGGTATTTGTTTATAAGGCAAATTGCCGCCCCCGTACTTGTTTCTAAGGCAAATTGCCGCCCCCGTACTTGTTTTTAAGGCAAATTACTGCCCCGTACTTGTTTGTTAGGCAAATTAATTGTGGCTCCCGTACCTGTTTGTAAGGCAAATTGTCGTCCCGTACTTGTTTCTAAGGCAAATTGCAGCCCCGTACTTGTTTTTATGGCAAATTGCTGCCCCTGTACTTCTTTGTAAGGCAAATTGCCGCCCCGTACTTGCTTTTATGGCAAATTGACGCCCCCGTACTTGTTTCTAAGGCAAATTGCCGCCTCGTACTTGTTTTAATGGCAAATTGCCGCCCCCGTACTTGTTTCTAAGGCAAATTGCCACCTCGTACTTGTTTTTATGGCAAATTGACCCCCTGGTACTTATTTCTGAGGAAAATTGCCGCCCTATACTTGTTTTTATGGCAAATTGCCGCCCACATACTTGTTTGTAAGTCAAATTGCTGCCCGCCCCGTACTTGTATTTATGGCAAATTGCCGCCCCCGTACTTGTTTCTAAGGCAAATTGCCACCTCGTACTATTTTCTAAGGCAAATTGTCGTACTTGCTTCTGAGGAAGATGTCTGTCTTGCTCCATTTTTTTTTTTGTTTGTTTAAACGTCGCCTCCTCTTTATTGCTTGTCAAAGAGGGTGTCGGAGAGTCGCCATCATTTAGGCGATTGTCGAGCGCCATCTTGCCGGCAGACATTATTGGCTCTTCGTGGTGAATATTGTGATGATATGCTGGGTAAGTGTGATGACCTTCCAGAGACGTAAACAAGAGAACTCCTAAGGCCGTGTAGATTAGCACCAGGAAGCAAACACCCAAATTAGAACAGATGATGGATGTGAATTTGGAGCAGCATTTACTGCCCTTGACTCTCTCGTGGCCTGAAGAATGGTCGTGTCTTGAGGTAGCCAGAGCCACATTGTCTCCTGCAGTCAAACTCCCTTCCATTCTATCGAGATTCGAAACTATTATCTACTGATTAGCATCTTGCAGTTATTCCTTAGCGTTGCAGTTATTCAAAGCTCTAGATGTGTGGCATGTTCTTCATTCTGGTTACAGCGTCTGGAAGAAGATATTTCTGTCATCTATTACTATTGATATTTCCTAAAATCATTAAAATACCTACAGGATACATTTAATAACAATTGAACGAATATGTGTTGTTGATATTTTTGGTAAAAGGATTATATTTATTCTTTTGTTTCTGTATTTTATTCATATATTAAACGTATTCTAACTTTCGATCA
Source organism: Caprella mutica (assembly GCA_947561585.1). Lineage (NCBI taxonomy): Eukaryota > Metazoa > Arthropoda > Malacostraca > Amphipoda > Caprellidae > Caprella > Caprella mutica. The sequence continues at coordinate 33,383 of CANNZV010005710.1, read as the reverse complement.
TTCAGCAAATCGATGATAATTAGCTCAAGTGGAAGCTAAATAGAGAGCGGACAGTACTCGGAAATTGGGTGCTAGCACAGGTCTTAGTATTAATACTCTTTTCTTTCACTTTGAAGTAAATTATTTCCTTAAAGGCATGCAATTTACTTCTTTGTTGCTTGTTTCAAAAGTCAAAACTTTTCCCTCAAAAACAAAATGAATATACGTTGTTATATTCTTCGTTTGTCATGTTTGGAGCAAGCTCCGAGTTATCTGACGGTACCAAACAATGAATACTAAATAAAAGGTAAATAATATTTAATAAACAGTTTATATTACGCATCTGAAAATATGGAACCGTTCGATAACTCAGAACTTAACCAATATACCATATTATCATTTCTGTTTCAGTTTCACAACCCTCTATAAATTCCCTTGCGTTCAAATGGCAGCATAACTCGCAATAGACAATCTAAATTCTTTGTGTGGCTTCCCAAGCAATTAACTGAGTGACGTGTCTTCATCTCCCTGCCATGATATCAAGCCTGGCAAATTAGAGTTCAAACTGCCTTTCAAGCCCTGAGTGACTTTCATTGAACGATGGTGATGGCGGAAAACATGACTTTTATTGAAAGATATTGAGAGGCGGATGTAGGTACCAAATGCAATTACTCAATTAGGCATATTTGGAACTGTTGTGCAGAGAATATGCTTCAATTGCAGTAGTTAGTCATCAATAATTTAATTGTGAATCTGTTAGTTAAGAGTAAATTTATTTTGATTAGGATATTTTGAAATTTTGAAAATAATTTTTTTTTTTAATTTGTTATTCAAATTAAGAACCTAAGTCTTAAGTACCTAATGTGATTCCGTACTCTGTTCAAATATTATTGTGGGTATTAAAATATTAAACTCTCTTAAAATTTGTTTACAAACTTCCTATCTAAAAATCAGTAACATTTAGCAATACAATTCTTTCGTAGCGTAAAATATTAAATAATTAAATCCTCTAAATCTGGGACAAGAAGTATTAAAAACATATTACAAAGAATTAGAATTAAATTCTAAATCGGAGATTTAACTCCTGACTTGAACCAATCACAATACAGTTGACATACTGACTAAGTATGGAAAATGAACCAAATACTAGATGTTAATATTTATTTCCTAACTACTAGATGGAAATATTCAAATGAGTATTATTCTAAATTACGATGGTTTATGGCTAGTAAAATACATTCATTAAGTATAGAAGAAACTGATGACATCTCAATCAATGTATTTTGTTAGTCATAAAACATCATAGTTTATAATAGTGCCCATCAAAATTTTCCCTTCCGGTAATTTCCCTTCCCTACACTCAGAGTAATTCTTATGCACTCAGGTGTTTCGAATTTCTAAAGCGAGACACTTTAGTGCATCAAACTATAGTTTGGATGTACTGAAGTGCATCAGTTCTATGCACTTTAGTGTCTTAGCTATAAGTTTGTTAAGATGATGAGAAAAAAATGAGGAAAGAATAATTTCCTCATCATTTTAACAAACTTATAGCTGAGACACTAAAGTGCATCGAACTGATGCACTTTAGTACATCCAAACTGTAGTTAGATGCACTAAAGTGTCTCGCTTTAGAGAAAGAGCCATAGGGTGAACTCGAAACACCTGGGTTCAACAGTTGGAGTTGATTATTTTTCTCATTGTATATTTCTTATATACCTACGAGGATAAATTTAATTTAATGCACTCGCTAAAATAACCCCTCCCCTCCTTGATGTAAGTAATTTCGGTGGCACCTCTAAGGTTAGAAATTATAAGGTTACAACCATCAAAAATATAGTTTTGGATAAGCTTTTTGTGATAATGTTTTTAAAGTTACTAACTCATTGATTAGCTATGGATAATGACCAATAAGTGTATAGATGGACCTGCCCTCCACCCGCCAAACCTCCTTGTCAGGTCATTATAAAATCATAAAGTATGCAGTACGACAAACTAGCAGATACAACAAACCACATTACAGTCATTTCTGTTGAGAGTTACAAAGTTATCACTGAATTAATTTAATTAATAAGTATATGCAAGGAGCAGAAGCCAACAGAGGGCGGAGCACTAACGGTTAAGTGCTCCGCCCCCTTTTGGTTCCTCCTCCTTGCCGACCAATCATATAAGAGTTAACCTTAAAAACTATATTTGAAATACATTATTCTTGAAGCAGTGTATCGATAGACACTTACGCGGTAGAGACAGTATTTCAAAAATGTTTACTATATTTACTACATATAAATCTTTTTGGGCACACCATAATTGCCATAGTGTTTAGTGAATGGCAGGTTAGGAAATTGTTTACCAGCATATTGTCTGATAGGAAGTTGTTTAGCAGCATATTGTCCGTCAGGAAGTTGTTTGGCGGTATATTTTCCGTCAAGAAGTTGTTTGGCTGCATATTGTCCGTCAGGAAGTTGTTTGGCTGCATATTGTCCGTCAGGAAGTTGTTTGGCGGTATATTGTCCGTCATGAAGTTGTTCGGCGGCATATTGTCCGTTAGGAAGTTGTTTGGCGGCATAATGTCCGTCAAGAAGTTGTTTGGAATCATATTGTCCGTTAGGAAACTGTTTTGCGGCATATTGTCTGTCAGGAAGTTGTTTGGCAGCATATTATCCGTCAGGAAGATGTTTGGCGACAGATTGTCCGTAAGGAAGTTGTTTGACGGCATATTGTCTGTCAGGCAGTTGTTTGGCGGCATAATGTCCGTCAGGAAGTTGTTGAGCGGCATATTGTCCGTTAGGAAGTTGTTCGGCGGCATATTGTCCGTTAGAAAGTTGTTTGGCGGCATGTTGTCTGTCAGGAAGTTGTTTGGCGGCATATTGTCCGTCAAGAAGTTGTTTGGAATCATATTGTCCGTTAGGAAGTTGTTTGGCGACAGATTGTCCGTAAGGAAGTTGTTTGGCAGCATATTGTCTGTCAGGCAGTTGTTTGGCGACATAATGTCCGTCAGGAAGTTGTTTGGCAGCATATTGTCCGTCAGGAAGTTGCTTGGCGGCATATTGTTTGTCAGGGAGTTGTTTGGCAGCATATTATCCGTCAGAAAGTTGTTTGGCGACAGATTGTCCGTAAGGAAGTTGTTTGGCAGCATATTGTCTGTCAGGCAGTTGTTTGGCGGCATAATGTCCGTCAGGAAGTTGTTTGGCAGCATATTGTCCGTCAGGAAGTTGCTTGGCGGCATATTGTTTGTCAGGGAGTTGTTTGGCAGTATATTATCCGTCAGGAAGGTGTTTGGTGGTATAGTGTCCGTCAGGAAATTGTTTGGTGGCATATTATCCGTTAGGAAGTTGTTTGGCGGCATATTGTCTATTAGGAAGTTGTTTGGCGGCCTTTGTTCGTCAGGAAGTTGTTTGGTGGCATATTGTCTGTCAGGAAGTTGTTTGGTGGCATATTGTCTGTCAGGAAGTTGTTTGGCGTAACTTAAACTAATTCAGTAAAGTTAGGCAACAAATTAGCCACCGTGAGTTCAGCGCATCAAACTTAATTGCATTAATTGGACGACACAAATGGAAACAGGACACCAACACTTGGGGTACTATCCACACTGATGGTTACTATCCACACTGATGGTTACTATCCACACTGATGGTTACTATCCACACTGATGGTTACTATCCACACTGATGGTTACTATCCACAGTGATGTGTACTATCCACACTGATGGTTACTATCCACACTGATGGTTACTATCCACACTGATGGTTACTATCCACACTGATGGTTACTATCCACACTGATGGTTACTATCCACACTGATGTGTACTATCCACACTGATGGTTACTATCCACACTGATGGTTACTATCCACACTGATGGTTACTATCCACACTGATGGTTACTATCCACACTGATGTGTACTATCCACACTGATGGTTACTATCCACACTGATGGTTACTATCCACACTGATGGTTACTATCCACACTGATGTATACTATCCACACTGATGGTTACTATCCACACTGATGTGTACTATCCACACTGATGGTTACTATCCACACTGATGGTTACTATCCACACTGATGGTTACTATCCACACTGATGGTTACTATCCACACTGATGGTTACTATCCACACTGATGTGTACTATCCACACTGATGGTTACTATCCACACTGATGTGTACTATCCACACTGATGGTTACTATCCACACTGATGTGTACTATCCACACTGATGGTTACTATCCACACTGATGGTTACTATCCACACTGATGGTTACTATCCACACTGATGGTTACTATCCTCACTGATGGTTACTATCCACACTGATGGTTACTATCCACACTGATGTGTACTATCCACACTGATGGTTACTATCCACACTGATGGTTACTGTCCACACTGATGTGTACTATCCACACTGATGGTTACTATCCACACTGATGGTTACTATCCACACTGATGTGTACTATCCACACTGATGGTTACTATCCACAATGATGAGTACTATCCACACTGATGGTTACTATCCACACTGATGTGTACTATCCACACTGATGGTTACTATCCACACTGATGGTTACTATCCACACTGATGGTTACTATCCACACTGATGGTTTCTATCCACACTGATGGTTACTATCCACACTGATGGTTACTATCCACACTGATGTGTACTATCCACACTGATGGTTACTATTCACACTGATGTGTACTATTCACACTGATGTGTACTATTCACACTGATGGGTACTATCAACACTGATGGTTACTATCCACAGTGAGGTGTACTATCCACACTGATGGTTACTATCCACACTGATGGTTACTATCCACACTGATGGTTACTATCCACACTGATGGTTACTATCCACACTGATGGTTACTATCCATACTGTTGTGTACTATCCACACTGATGGTTACTATCCACACTGATGGTTACTATCCACACTGATGGTTACTATCCACACTGATGGTTACTATCCACACTGATGTGTACTATCCACACTGATGGTTACTATCCACACTGATGGTTACTATCCACACTGATGTGTACTATCCACACTGATGGTTACTATCCACACTGATGGTTACTATCCACACTGATGTGTACTATCCACACTGATGGTTACTATCCACACTGATGGGTACTATTCACACTGATGGTTACTATCCACACTGATGGTTACTATCCACACTGATGGTTACTATCCACACTGATGGTTACTATCCAAACTGATGGTTACTATCCACACTGATAGTTACTATCCACACTGATGGTTACTATCCACACTGATGGTTACTATCCACACTGATGGTTACTATCCACACTGATGTGTACTATCCACACTGATGGTTACTATCCACACTGATGGTTACTATCCACACTGATGGTTACTATCCACACTGATGTATACTATCCACACTGATGGTTACTATCCACACTGATGTGTACTATCCACACTGATGGTTACTATCCACACTGATGTGTACTATCCACACTGATGGTTACTATCCACACTGATGGTTACTGTCCACACTGATGTGTACTATCCACACTGATGGTTACTATCCACAATGATGAGTTTTATCCACACTGATGGTTACTATCCACACTGATGTGTACTATCCACACTGATGGTTACTATCCACACTGATGGTTACTATCCACACTGATGGTTACTATCCACACTGATGGTTACTATCCACACTGATGGTTACTATCCACACTGATGGTTACTATCCACACTGATGTGTACTATCCACACTGATGGTTACTATTCACACTGATGTGTACTATTCACACTGATGTGTACTATTCACACTGATGGGTACTATTCACACTGATGTGTACTATTCACACTGATGTGTACTATCCACACTGATGTGTACTATCCACACTGATGGGTACTATCCACACTGATGTGTACTATCCACACTGATGTGTACTATCCAACACACGGATGGGTACTATTCACACTGATGTGTACTATTCACACTGATGTGTACTATCCACACTGATGTGTACTATCCACACTGATGTGTACTATCCACACTGATGGGTACTATCCACACTGATGTGTACTATCCACACTGATGGGTACTATCCACCACACTGATGGGTACTATACACACTGATGTGTACTATCCACCACACTGATGGGTACTATTCACACTGATGTGTACTATCCACCACACTGATGGGTACTATACACACTGATGTGTACTATCCACACTGATGTGTACTATCCACCACACTGATGGGTACTATACACACTGATGTGTATTATCCACACTGATGGTTACTATCCACACTGATGTGTACTATACACACTGATGGCTACTATCCACACTGATGTGTATTATCCACACTGATGGTTACTATCCACACTGATGTGTACTATACACACTGATGGTTACTATCCACACTGATGGTTACTATCCACACTGATGTGTACTATCCACACTGATGTGTACTATACACACTGATGGCTACTATGCACACTGATGGGTACTAAGAAATAAATAATAATTTGTAACTAATTACATTTAACATGGTCCTAATTAATTAACCAATACAAAACTCTTTATAAATAATTATATCGATAATTACTAATATTAATTGTTGTGATAAATTATTAGTAATTATTTGTAGGATAATTTCAAACTATTCGAAAATATAGGTTTCTTTTTATTATTGTTATAATTAACCTGATTATAATTTAGTTACCATAAATAGGAATCATTCTGAACTTTTTTAATGCTCTAAATCTTCTCAATTACATTAAAATTATCAAAAGCCGCATCATCAAAAGTTTCAAATATAAAATTATCTCATTTCAATTATGATCACCTTGGTAAGTTTTCTATGATATTTAGGTCTTGGAAGCCACAAATTAAGCCTATTCATGGGACTCTTTGGTTTCAAATTGGCCTCTGATGAAAAGAAGGAAGTCCAAAGGCCATCAACTTCTGATTCGGATATTCGAAATGATGTGTGGTTTTGACACTCGAATGGACACAAAAATGACATCAGCGTTCAAAGGCTAGCGTCAAAACAACTGCCTATTCATAGAGAATGTATTGAATGATATCCTTCAACCTTCAGTGCTTGTATCGATATTGCTATCGACACGGTTCATCATATTTTGTATTATATTTATTGTGTGCATTTATTTTATATATTACATTATTTATATATATTATGCAATATAAATATATTTAACACTCTAATTTGAAGGTAATTAGTAATGTATGGTCTTTGCCTAAATTTTTTTTTGCAATCTTTCTATCCTGTTGGCCGGCATCAGTAAAATAATAAATGTGAAAACTTTTTAATGGTATACAGGCAGGCCCCGCTTTTATTACACTCGAGTCTTATAAAATCTGTAATAATTAACAGGCATGTTTTGATGTTATTATAGTACATAAAATATAAAAAACGGGGAAATTGTTTGTGGTGTTTATTTCGCAGTAACTACAATAATCATCAATAGTAGTATTCAGATTAACTAGATAGAGGTAATTAGATGCACTATTGGTTCAGAAATTAGTATTTTATATAAGACTATTTTTATCAGTGATTACCTAAATTACATACATAATAATATGCAGGTATGTAATATACTATTAAAAAATGATATAAAAGATTAGCTAGATATTAGTTCTCTTTAGTGTTACGTTTAATTATTTAAACGTAAAAACGTCCGTGATGTTGGACTGTTTCATATTTTCGGACTTATACATATATAATAATAATAATTATTTAGCTCTATTGTAATTACTTTAATTCATTAGTATCCACACTTTTATTCGTGTTATGACCCTGCTATTTAAGTTCTAAACTTTAGATACTCACAATTCATTAACTAATGCAAAATATTAAACGAGGTCAATAACTTAAAAATACAGTCAACCCGTTTAACATATTTAATTTTATAACTGTAATCGATAGGTAAACATTTTTATGTGTTAATTCGTATACAGCTTAAATCACTATTATATCATTGTATATTAACGCCTGCCTATTAATGTAATAGTGAAAAATAATATAAAATAAATTCCATAAACACTTCTCTAATACAAAATAAAAACATTCGTGGACGAAATGTCCGTGCACGAAATGTCCGTGTACGAGATGTCCGTGGATGAGATGTCCTAGACCCGACACGGTTCAAAGTATATAAAGTTACTGCAACTTGAACATGGCTGACTTACTTATAATATAGTAACTGCAACTTGTAATATTATAACAGACTGTCATACTGTTGAAACAGTAAACAGTAAACAGTAAACAGTAAAATACAGAACATGAAAATATATCAATAATCATATCAACTTAATTTTATAGCCAGGTTTCTTTTCCAATCAGAGTTAAAAGTGGGCGGTAGAAAACTTCGTGGTTATATTCGAATGAAAAAAGGAAAAACATTCATTCCTAATTTTAACAATGAAACAATTGAAACATGAAAATATAATTTCCAAATTTTATTCAATAATCAATAATAACTGTGAAGGGTCATACCAAGTCTCTTCAATATACTGTAGAGTGAAGGGTCATAGCAAGTCTCTCCAATATGCTGTAGAGTGAAGGGTCATAGCAAGTCTCTCCAATATGCTGTAGAGTGAAGGGTCATAGCAGGTCTCTTCAAGAAGCTGTAGAGTGAAGGGTCATAGCAAGTCTCTCCAATATGCTGTAGAGTGAAGGGTCATAGCAGGTCTCTTCAAGAAGCTGTAGAGTGAAGGGTCATAGCAAGTCTCTCCAATATGCTGTAGAGTGAAGGGTCATAGCAGGTCTCTTCAAGAAGCTGTAAAGTGAAGGGTCATAGCTGGTCTCTTCAAGAAGCTTTAGAGTGAAGGGTCATACCAAGTCTTTTCAAGAAGCTGTAAAGTTAAGGGTCATAGCTGGTCTCTTCAAGAAGCTGTAGAGTGAAGGGTTATACCAAGTCTCTTCAAGAAGCTGTAAAGTGAAGGGTCATAGCTGGTCTCTTCAAGAAGCTTTAGAGTGAAGGGTTATACCAAGTCTTTTCAAGAAGCTGTAGAGTGAAGGGTCATAGCAAGTCTCTTCAAGAAACTGTAGAGTGAAGGGTTATAGCAGGTCTCTTCAAGAAGCTGTAGAGTGATGGGTCAAACCAAGTCTTTTCAAGAAGCTTTAGAGTGAAGGGTCATAGCAGGTCTCTTCAAGAGGCTGTAGAGTGAAGGGTCATAGCAAGTCTCTTCAAGAAGCTGTAGAGTGAAGGGTCATAGCAGGTCTCTTCAAGAGGCTGTAGAGTGAAGGGTCATACCAAGTCTCTTCAAGAAGCTGCACAGTGAAGGGTCATACCAAGTCTCTTCAAGAAGCTGTACAGTGAAGGGTCATACCAAGTCTCTTCAAGAAACTGTACAGTGAAGGGTCATACCAAGTCTCTTCAAGAAGCTGCACAGTGAAGGGTCATACCAAGTCTCTTCAAGAAGCTGTACAGTGAAGGGTCATACCAAGTCTCTTCAAGAAGTTGTACAGTGAAGGGTCATACCAAGTCTCTTCAAGAGACTGTAGAGTGAAGGGCTATACCAAGTCTTTTCAAGAAGCTGTAGAGTGAAGGGCTACAAGTCTCTTCAAGAAGCTTTAGAGTGAAGGGTTATACCAAGTCTCTTCAAGAAACTGTAGAGTGAAGAGTCATTTCTAGTCTCTTCAAGAAGCTGTAGAGTGAAGGGTCATACCAAGTCTCTTCAAGAGACTGTAGAGTGAAGGGTCATCTTCATTACCATTAGGGGGCGATTCCCCCTAAAATTAGCTAAGTCTTCACATCTGTCTAATGTTCATTAAACTCGACAGAGGTATTTGTCCACTGTCTACAGTAATGACTACTAAAGAGCATGACTCTCATGCTTCCTTGGTACTGTCATGCTTCCTTGGTACTGTCATGCTTCCTTGGCACTGTCATGCTTCCTTGGTACTGTCATGCTTCCTTGGTACTGTCATGCTTCCTTGGTACTACCATACTTCCTTGGTACTGTCATGCTTCCTTGGTACTACCATACTTCCTTGGTACTGTCATGCTTCCTTGGTACTGCCTTTCTTCCTTGGTACTGTCATGCTTCCTTGGTACTGCCTTTCTTCCTTGGTACTGTCATACTTTATTTGTTCATTTTATTATTATGTTTATTTAATTATCTATGGTAGAGTTTTCAGTATCAATATTACTTTTATGATTATTACAATTAAAACTTCTTTATGTGTAATTGACATAGATTTAGAAGACTGATGACTGATCTTAAAATTGAAGGTGGAGGTGAGGAGGGAGGGGAAGAAATCCCTATTCAAATTAATCAAAAATTTAAAATTTATTGTAAATATTAAGATCACTCATATATCACTAGGATAAGTTAAGGTTTATTATAAGTTATGGATAACAAAATACTTTTTAATTTTATAAATAATTTATATACATTCACTTAAAACATAATCTCCAATAAGATTGTAAAGAAAAAGATGTGAAGAGTGCAATGAAAGTGAAATTAATAAAATATAGTGTGAAAGGCTAGCATAAAAATAAACCAATGTAACAAATAAATATGAACTTCTCTCGCACTCACTGACCATTGCATTTTGCTTTAAATCATTTCAGTTGGGACTATTTGTACCATGTGTCATCATTCTAGTGATGTGTAGTAGACAGATTAGAGATACGTGTAATAATAATAAATGAACTTTTTCTATATGAAATGCAAAGGGTGATTATTCTTTCGTGACTTTTTGAGTTTTAGTGGTTTGATATGCCATGAGATGATAGACTAATATGTCATGAGGTAATAGATTAATATGTCATGAGGTAATACATTAATATGTCATGAGGTAATAGATTAATATGTCATGAGGTAATAGATTAATATGTCATGAGGTAATAGATTAATATGTCATGAGGTAATAGATTAATATGTCATGAGGTAATAGATTAATATGTCATGAGGTAATAGATTAATATGTCATGAGGTAATAGATTAATATGTCATGAGATGATAGATTAATATGTCATGAGGTAATAGATTAATATGTCATGAGGTAATAGATTTATATGTCATGAGGTAATAGATTTATATGTCATGAGGTAATACATTAATATGCCATGAGATGATAGATTAATATGTCATGAGGTAATAGATTAATATGTCATGAGGTAATACATTAATATGTCATGAGGTAATAGATTAATATGTCATGAGGTAATAGATTAATATGTCATGTGGTTCAGATCACGCGAGTTATAGAGGGTGTTTTAGGCTCTTTAGACTATATAAAGGCATGGAATTGTATAACTTGTGTTAGTGATTACAGGTAAGTTCGCCGCAAGAAAATTCATCGCAACTTAATTCAACACATGGTAAGTTCACTGCAACTCAATTCACCACATGGTAAGTTCACTGCAACTCAATTCAACACATGGTAAGTTCACCGCAACTCAATTCAACATATGGTAAGTTCACCGCAACTCAATTCAACATATGGTAAGTTCACCGCAACTCAATTCAACACATGGTAACTTCACCGCAACTCAATACAACACATGGTAAGTTCACCACAACTCAATTCAACACATGTTTACTTCACCGCAACTCAATTCACCTCGCAGTAAATTCACCGCATCGTAATTTTATCTAATAGTATTAAGAATTTTTCCCATATCAGTCCCATCTCTGGTCTCTCCCTATATCACAATCTGAATACTCTACTGTAACCATTAAAACTACCCTCTCAAAATAATCATCGTCGTCCTTTCACTCCATCAAATAATTAACCAAATTGTATAAAATTATACAATGCAATACCTCCTTTATTATATTGTAATACTACTATACAATAATATTTCCTTTGTTGTACTGTCACACTTCTCTTGTAGTACTGTAGGGAGTACTGGGTGGACCACAAACAAGTAAGCCCGGATTTTACTGCTTATAGCTGTGAAACTAATCGATATGTTTTTATTGTGTGTTCGTTGTATTATGATCAGAAAAAATTTTAATCTCTCTAGCAAATGGCGTTAAATTGTTAATATTTTTCTCTTCCCAGGGCCGTGCTGAAAAATAGTGGTGAAAAGGTAAGTTTTCCAAAACAGTTTCCAATGTAAACATGATACAATAGCTTTAAAGTATTGTCTTTATTTTATGATAACAATAGTATAAAAAACTATTTTATAAATCGTATAAAGAAATAACCTCTCGTTCAATGACACTAACAAAAAATATAAGGATTTATACAACATGGCGGCTCTTATTTGCGACGCATTTTTCATCTTGCACACATCGATATCAAGACTCTTTTAATTAACTCAGGATTATTCTTAAAGTCTACAGTTTCACACGTGATTTTGTTCCTGAGGACAAACAAATTATTAAGTGAAGAAGTGGGAAGTACGGAATATCGTTCAAACCACCAAATAATTCAACTAAAACTGATTTATTTATTTGGCATTACAGACAGGTGACACATTCATTACTAAAATCAGGACGCAGACTAATACAAATGGTAGGATGGGCAGAACATGACTCGAAGTTATTATATAATTGTAATTCCTTAAACATTTCATTTTTAATGAGTAAGAATGAAATGAAAATAGTTTTGAGGGCTCGCATTAGCCTCTATTGTGGTATTTGTTGCCGGAATTACCTGATGAAAGCTCTGGGATGAAAGTTCAAAGTAGCGAATGAATTAAAAGTATGAAAAATTAAACTATAGCTTAACTCTCACTCAGTACTGGCGAGTAATTTGTTTGATGGTTCTTGGTAAATTCCCCCGCGGAAAATTCCACCACTGAAAGTTCCACCAGGTAAGTTCCACCGCTGGTAAGTTCCACAACGGAATATTCCACCGCCGGAAAATTCCACCACGGAAGATTCCACCGCAAAATATTGGATTTCATTTACAGAAGGTGTGACAATTAATATTAACTGATTTAAAGTAAAATGTTTTTTTGTGGTAACCGAACAACATTTCATTAGTTAGAAATTCAACAAGTTATAAGAATATGTTATGTTAAGTCAAGAACTACGAGATAAGCTAAAGCGAACATACGAAATAATAGACAGATCAAACGATCTTTTAAGTTTGTATCAATTAAATTTTTTATAAAATTTAAATCGTGGAAATTCAACAATAAAGTTCCACTGCCCCAGTGACCAACAATTCAGATTCCGTTTGATTGTCCTTTAAACATATATTTGTTGAAACTGAAATTAAGGATAATATTTTGTTTGTAACATAAATTTTATTTTATAAATAAATATTAACTATCACCCAAGTTTTTAAATGTACCAGGAAATATTACAAATTAAATCAGCGACGATAAAAGGTGGAATTAAAGAATAAATTTCACACGTACTGAAATAAAATGTTTAATTAGTATCGATATATTTTAATATAAAAAGAAAAATTACAAAGCTGAAACTTTCTGTAACTGTATAATAATCTCTTTTGAAACTATTACAAAATAAAGTTTAAATATGATGTGTATCAACTAAATTTTGAAAATAGAGTCAAAGGTACGTTTTGCATGCAGCGACTATTACGATCATCGCTCAAGGATCATCGCCAGGCGATTATCAATGAGCACAAGTTTAATGGTATTCCTATGGGGCTGTTTTGCAACGAGCGATTTTAGCTGAATACTAGTTCAATGTATTCCTATTGCTGGGCGATCATCGCTGTGTGATGATTGCAACAATCGCTGCATGCAAAACGTACCTTAAGCAGGTAAATTAATTGCGGTACATTAACAAGCTTCGACCTGAAACCACAGACGCACGAATAAAAATCATAAATTCAGAACACACATAAGATATATAAATCATAACACGCACAGAGTTTCTTTTGATATGCAACATCTTAATAAAAATGCAGTTCACAATATTGACTCTAAAGAAATAGACACTAAAAACATGCTTGTCATATTGCTGCTTAATATTAAACTTTTCAATAATGAAATATAACAAAATTTATTTTTGTATCAAATATTAAAATCTGAACTTTAGTGTTTCTGTTGATAGATTCAAAAAGCTAAATTTATCAGAGTTGCCACAGGTTGTCACAGGTTGGTGTTCCAATACCAGCGTCATAGTCTGTCATTATTGACCATTTAAATATTTAATGCCCATATGATGGATTATTAATTGTTTTATATTTAAAAGGAAGATTTATTCATTTATAATCATCAATTACCTAGACATAGAAATATACTGATTATTTGTATATTTTTTTCAAAATGGTGGAATCTTCCGCGGTGGAATTTTCCACATCTAGCATTTAACGCCGGTGGAAACTTCCGCGGTGGAATCTTCCTGGTGGAATTTACCGGCCACGTTGATTTATATATATATATATTGATATTGATTTATATTGATTTATATAATTGTTTTACATTAAACAAACCGAAATACAAAACGGAAAAAATATAATAATTATTAAATAATAAAATATTGTATTCAACTTCAAAATATTTTTAGATTGCCTACCATTAGAATCTTATTTTTTCTCCAATATTATTCCAATATTGCAGCAATATTGTAACAATACTATTCATTAGATGCAGCAATATTGTCCACCAATACTACTCCAACATTGCAGCAATATTGTACACCAATACTATTCCAACATTGCAGCAATATTGTCCACCAATACTATTCCAACATTGCAGCAATATTGTCCACCAATACTACTCCAACATTGCAGCAATATTGTACACCAATACTATTCCAACATTGCAGCAATATTGTCCACCAATACTATTCCAACATTGCAGCAATATTGTCCACCAATACTACTCCAACATTGCAGCAATATTGTACACCAATACTATTCCAACATTGCAGCAATATTGTCCACCAATACTACTCCAACATTGCAGCAATATTGTACACCAATACTATTCCAACATTGCAGCAATATTGTCCACCAATACTATTCCAATATTGCAGCAATATTGTACACCATTACTATTCCAATATTGCAGCAATATTGTACACCAATACTATTCCAATATTGCAGCAATATTGTACACCAATACTATTCCAATATTGCAAAAATATTGTCAACCAATACTATTCCAATATTGCAGCAATATTGTACACCAATACTATTCCAATATTGCAGAAATATTGTACACCAATACTATTCCAATATTGCAGCAATATTGTCAACCAATACTATTCCAATATTGCAGCAATTCTTTCCACCAATACTATCCCAATTAATTTCACAATTGACTAATTATATGATCTAGTTGTTCTAATCGGTTCAGTCAGTACGAATGTATGCAGTTAATCCTTTTCCGCCAATTAGGGTGAGATTTGTGACAGGGCACAGTAAATGGAAAGGGTTTGATGGAATAGGCTGTGCAATTAATTCACTTGTTTATTATAAAATAACTATATACCATTTCAGAATTTTCGTTATTCATATTGGGTAGAGGTTCTCTCTATAATACACGTCCCTTTATTCATAGTAACTTTACTCTATTTGCCTAAAAAATCTATCTTAACTCCTGTAACGAATGAATATAATTTTATCTAGCAATACACGAAGCCACTTTGAAATTACATAAATATGTACTAAAAGACCTGAATAGAAAAGTAATTCGTTATACAAATAATATTCCACTAGGGATGAACTCTTACTGTGAAGAACATTCATATAATATCTATTTACAGTCAATACAAATAATATTCCACTAGGGATGAACTCTTACTGTGAAGAACATTCATATAATATCTATTTACAGTCAATACAAATAATATTCCACTAGGGATGAACTCTTACTGTGAAGAACATTCATATAATATCTATTTACAGTCAATACAAATAATATTCCACTAGGGATGAACTCTTACGGTGAAGAACATTTACAGTCAATACAAATAATATTCCACTAGGGATGAACTCTTACGGTGAAGAACATTCATACAATATCTATTTACAGTCAATACAAATAATATTCCACTAGGGATGAACTCTTAAAGTGAAGAACATTCATACAATATCTATTTACAGTCAATATAAATAATATTCCACTAGGGATGAACTCTTACGGTGAAGAACATTTACAGTCAATACAAATAATATTCCACTAGGGATGAACTCTTAAAGTGAAGAACATTCATATAATATCTATTTACAGTCAATACAAATAATATTCCACTAGGGATGAACTCTTACGGTGAAGAACATTTACAGTCAATACAAATAATATTCCACTAGGGATGAACTCTTACGGTGAAGAACATTCATACAATATCTATTTACAGTCAATACAAATAATATTCCACTAGGGATGAACTCTTACGGTGAAGAACATTCATACAATATCTATTTACAGTCAATACAAATAATATTCCATTAGGGATGAACTCTTACGGCGAAGAACATTCATACAATATCTATTTACAGTCAATACAAATAATATTCCACCAGGGATGAACTCTTACGGCGAAGATATATATTTATTAACAATATTTATCACTTAATTATACAAGTATATTATTTACAAGTAATATCATTTATATTCCACTAGGAATAATAATTACTAAAATGCGCAAATATCGAATTTATGATGTAGAGCATCTTCATGTTCGTCATTAAGGTTAATACATGTCCTATATTCAGACATACGTATCCTACAAACAGACATACGTATCCTATATACTTTCAACTCAAAATTGGTATCAAGTTACCGTAGATTTGAGGTGATTTTGCGATATATTTTATCAATGTTCCGTTTTTCATTTTCGCTCCAAGCACTCAATTTATTTTTATTACCCAACTAGAATTGGATATTTCGAGTAATATGATATCCGCTTTATTAATTTACTCCAGTAAAGTGTCAAATGGCTAACGAAATTAATTTACCACATGAAAAATGAGGACATCATAACGAATTTTTGTGTTGATATATATAGTCTTGATAGGCCTATCTTTTAAATGTGAAATATTATAAATAGTATGTATGATATCTTATAATAGTACTATCTTGATGCCTGACTGCATTCGGTTGTTTCAAAATAATAGAAATAAAAAGTTTATTGCAAATTCAATTTCAAAGTAATAGCTAGTTACATAGTACATACCTTTGTTATTTTCCATATACAATTAACAATGTACATTTTTTTATGACATATTTGGTTTTCCTCAGTCACTATTAACTAAAATTTTCATCTTGTTTAATTAACATTTTATTCCCAATACTCGTAATTTAATCATTTTCCGTTTTAAATTCATATATTTTCAAATTTTCCTAAATTTTCATTTTGTTAATTATTATTTTGTTAATTATTATTTTGTTAATTATTATTTTGTTAATTATTATTTTGTTAATTATTATTTTGTTAATTATTATTTTGTTAATCATTATTTTGTTTAATTATCATTTTATTCCTCATTTTCCTAATATCAACATTTTTCTTTTTAATTAATATACTTCCAATTTTCTTGAATCTTCTATTTGTTCAATTATTTCTTTACTTGAAATTTTCACCTAACTTTTCATCAAAGAATTGTAAACCATCTTTTTATTCTCTATTTTCGAGTTCCACCAGATTTTCGTTCCATATTTACATGCCCCAGGTTCTAATACCCTGGCCTCAAAATATGTAGTATATATTCCCCAAGGCTTGTACACTAATTCACGAGACATACACATGTTTCGGATGGGGAAAAATGAAGGGAAATGTTGTAATGGTAGAATTTGAAAATACGGAATAAAATAATATAAAAAAATTTATGAAAATTAAGAGTGAAAGAATAATTAAACAAAATATTTCGAAAAATAATTAAAATTTAAAATGTTGGAATTAGAAAAATTAGGAATGAAAGAATAATTAAATATAATAAGGATTTTGGAGAATCGAGAAGGAGGATAAATAGGTTATAAAATATAATTTGTTGACTGTATGCTGAATAATTGTAGTCTTTTAAAAAGAGAATATAACATATGTACTTCGAAATTTAATAAGCAACAATGTAGCTTTTAAATTTATATATATGATATATGTATTACCATTTTGGTCGCAGGCAATGCCCGTCTGATTACGTGGGTATGACGTCACGAAGGGTAAGTTCTTAATTATCGTCAGTACTACATTTTCGGACACGTAAGAAAGAACGATATAATAATAATTATTTAATTTTAATTTTTATTATATCGTTATTTCTTACGACTCCGAAAATGTAGTACTGACCGATAATTAAGAACTTACCCTAGTTCCTATATACAGAGAGCAGAGCATGCAGGTGGAGCTATAGATTATATGTAGCACAAATAGCATTACAGCATGTGTCCACCTCATTCTTCCGTTTGAGAATAAACTTTTTAGATTAGTTTTAACGTTAACCCTAATTGGACTGACAAAATTTGAGAGTATTCTTTACACAATGATATTTAGGAAACAAGCGGCTCGAATTATACGATTTTTTGTCAGTTAATAGCTTTTATCGTATTAATGTACTGGACTAAATTTTATTTACCCAAGATTGATGGAAATAGTGTTATTATATTGAATGAATTTGGTTTGACGAGCTTGAACTCCTCAGTCAGTCTTTTGAGTGTTAACTAATAATTCGTTTAAAGTTTTAAAATTTCGGACTGCAAGTACCTCAAATATTTCAGATTAAAAAATAGAATCGCTTCATCCCAAACCTTCCCCAAGCAACACAAGTTAATGTGGCCCATGTTGGCACTAGGTTGACAAATTGTATTGGTACTGTGCTTTTTTTGTAAAAGGGCCCAACATGGAGACAACATGGGCTGTTATGTTGAAACCATCTTGGCCCAATGTGTTGCCAATATGTTAATCAAGTTACAGCAGTATAATGTTGTTACGCTATATATTAATTAGGTTGGGCCAATATGACAATTCAATGGAATGGATTCGCCACATTGAACCAACCTTTTCCCAAGGTAACATTCCATGAGAATGGAAAACCACAGCAACCCCATGTAATTTCTAGGCTACTTTTCAGTCTGCCATCTCTTGCCCATCTAACCATCTAGTGTCATTTTCTCTTTTTAATTTTAGTTA
>CANNZV010005710.1:0-11418 GCA_947561585.1 Caprella mutica | reverse complement strand
CTAGGGAATGAAGCCAATATTTAGGGAATAAACTCAAATTCTAGGGAATGAAGCCAATATTTAGGGAATAAACTCAAATTCTAGGGAATGAAGCCAATATTTAGGGAATAAACTCAAATTCTAGGGAATGAAGCCAATATTTAGGGAATAAACTCAAATTCTAGGGAATGAAGCCAATATTTAGGGAATAAACTCAAATTCTAGGGAATGAAGCCAATATTTAGGGAATAAACTCAAATTCTAGGGAATGAAGCCAATATTTAGGGAATAAACTCAAATTCTAGGGAATTAAGCCAATATTTAGGGAATAAACTCAATTCTAGGGAATAAAGCCAATATTTAGGGAATAAACTTCAATTAGGGAATAAAGCCAATATTTAGGGAATAAACTCAAATTCTAGGGAATGAAGCCAATATTTAGGGAATAAACTCAAATTCTAGGGAATTAAGCCAATATTTAGGGAATAAACTCAAATTCTAGGGAATGAAGCCAATATTTAGGGAATAAACTCAAATTCTAGGGAATGAAGCCAATATTTAGGGAATAAAACTCAAATTCTAGGGAATGAAGCCAATATTTAGGGAATAAACTTAAATTCTAGGGAATGAAGCCAATATTTAGGGAATAAACTTAAATTCTAGGGAATGAAGCCAATATTTAGGGAATAAACTGAAATTCTTTGGAATGATGTTAAAATTTAGGGAATAAACTGAAATTCTAGGGAATGAAGCTAACATTTAGGGAATAAACTGAAATTTTCGGAAATATAATTTATTTCTAGGGAATATTTTTTTTCTGTTTAAAAAGACAATATTTTTCCATTAAAAACAAGATTCTAGGGAATAAACTGAAATTTCAGAGAATAATTTGATCGACTCTTTAGGGAATGAATCCAATATTTAAGGAATTAGTTATATAAGCTATTTTCTAAAACTTAATATTCGATATGATTTTTTCAGATAATTTATGTAATAGATAGAGAATGAGATGTAATTTTAGTGAAGAAAATTAATAGGAACTTATTATTTCGGCATACGAAAGATATAATAATTTATAGAAAAATTTACTTCAGTTTGAAGAAAATGCAAATATGTTTATTTTATATTAAGCTTGCAATGTTTATCACATTATAAAACTTTATATAGCAAACTATATATAGCCTATAGGAAACTATATTTTGATAACTATATATAGCAAACTATATCCCAGGTAACATTGAGATATTCCCGGAATATTCCCTCGATATCTATATATTCCTTCCAATATCCGCTATCGTATAACGACATCGAAGGAATATTCCAGGGATTAGTGAAAATCAGTTTTTCCCCTAATTATATCGAAGGGAATATTCCAGGGATTAGTGAAAATCAGTTGTTCCCCTAACGATATCGAGGAAATATTCCAGGGATTATAGAAAATTAGTTGATCCCCTAACGATATCGAGGGAATATTCCAGGGATTAAAAAAAATCAGTTGATCCCCCAACCATATCGAGGGAATATTCCAGGGATTATAGAAAATTAGTTGATCCCCTAACGATATCGAGGGAATATTCCAAGAATTACAGAGAATTAGTTGATCCTCTATGAAATTATGAAGGAAACTATTATAAAAGAAAAAAGAAATAATCTCTGAAATATGAAACTATATTTATCGATGATAACTTTAAGATGCCCTCGAGTTATCATATTGCATAAAGTTAATTCAAAATCCTACTTCTACAATTTCCAGGATGGTCAAGTGGATAGTATCGCAAACAGGAGACAACAAGTTGTGAGTTCGCGTCCAAGAAACACCACTTCATTTCTTTCTCCATTTCATTCCATTTAATTTGTATATAACATTATATATCATTAAGCTAATTCATATAAAGACAAACGTACATTTGCACTATATGCTAGGAAATATTAATTTTGGTATCCTTATTTTTATATTCTTGCTCTATTCTTGATATCGAGGGAAGATTCAGGGAATATTCCCATTTGATCCCCTTGATATTGAGGGAATATCCCCTCACTAACCCATTTTTATTCCTTAGTTATCGAGGGAATAATATTTCAGTAGTCCTTGCCCATCTCTTGATTTCGAGGGAATATTCCAGGGATAATACATTTAAATCCCCATAATTATTCCCTCGATATCATTTAGGGATATCCCCATATCGCAAAAACGTCAAAATGAGGCATCCTCTCGATAACGCTGGGAATATCGAGGGAATAGTACCTGGGAAATTCCCTGGAATAGTCCGGGAAAATAATTTGTTACCTGGGAAATAGCCTAAAGAAAACTATAATTTGCAAACTATATATATTATACGTATTCCAAAACATGTAAAGCAAACTATACATATGCTCTCCACCAGACTATTTAAAATTGCGATAAATTATAAAGAAGTTACGGAACAACGGATTCTTTCGCAGAATTCTAAGGAAATGAAACCCTGTGATAAAGTTATCTGAGGAGTGAAGCGTGAAGAGAATATTCTAATGTGAAGGGATGTCGTGAAGAGAATATTCTAATGCGAAGGGATGTCGTGAAGAGGGAATATTCTAATGTGAAGGGATGTCGTGAAGAGAATATTCTAATGTGAAGGGATGTCGTGAAGAGGGAATATTCTAATGTGAAGGGATGTCGTGAAGAGAATATTCTAATGCGAAGGGATGTCGTGAAGAGGGAATATTCTAATGTGAAGGGGTGTCGTGAAGAGAATATTCTAATGTGAAGGGATGTCGTGAAGAGGGAATATTCTAATGTGAAGTGGTGTCGTGAAGAGGGAATATTCTAATGTGAAGGGATGTCGTGAAGAGAATATTCTAATGCGAAGGGATGTCGTGAAGAGGGAATATTCTAATGTGAAGGGGTGTCGTGAAGAGAATATTCTAATGTGAAGGGATGTCGTGAAGAGGGAATATTCTAATGTGAAGGGGTGTCGTGAAGAGAATATTCTAATGTGAAGGGATGTCGTGAAGAGGGAATATTCTAATGTGAAGGGGTGTCGTGAAGAGGGAATATTCTAATGCGAAGGGATGTCGTGAAGAGGGAATATTCTAATGTGAAGGGGTGTCGTGAAGAGAATATTCTAATGTGAAGGGATGTCGTGAAGAGGGAATATTCTAATGTGAAGGGGTGTCGTGAAGAGGGAATATTCTAATGTGAAGGGATGTCGTGAAAAGGGAATATTCTAATGTGAAGGGATGTCGTGAAGAGGGAATATTCTAATGTGAAGGGGTGTCGTGAAGAGAGAATATTCTAATGTGAAGGGATGTCGTGAAGAGGGAATATTCTAATGTGAAGGGATGTCGTGAAGAGGGAATATTCTAATGTGAAGGGATGCAAAAGAAGGGGCAGAGAAGGGTAGAAGAGAAGAACCATCCAAGTTATCGGATGGTTCAACATTTTCTACTATGTAAAAAAGAGAGATGAATACTAATTACTAATATATTTATCATTTTAATTGTTATACACAAAGGAAACAAAACGAAAATATATTATTTTCAAATCATGAAAAACCCAAATCTGAATTTCAACACAAGTGTTTTTTCCATATCTTCAACATTAATCTAAAATCATGAATATATTAAGTGGAAACGTTTGGTAAATTCCTTCCTTTTTCGATCACAAATCATATTGAGATGTTTTGTGAAATTACATTTACTGGCATGATTTTCATATTCTTCCAATTTTATCACATAACACACCTCGGTATCTAGATACACACTGAGACTGTATCTAGATACCTGAAATGCAGTTAGGTTGTTTGAGATTCTCTTTCATCCTTGGAAGTGAATTTAAAGTGAGGGGAGAACTGCAGTAATTAGTGAACAGTTAGTGAACAATGAGTGAACAGTTAGTGAACAATTAGTGAACAGTTAGTGAACAATGAGTGAACAGTTAGTGAACAATTAGTGAACAGTTAGTGAACAGTTAATGAACAGTAAGTGAACAGTTAGTGAACAATTACTGAACAATTATTGAACAGTTAGTGAACAACTACTGAACAATTAGTGAACAGCTTGTGAACAATAAGTGAACAGTTAGTTAACAGTTAGTGAACAGTTAGTGAGCAGTTAGTGAACAGTTAGTGAACAGTTAGTGAATTGTTAGTGAACAGTTAGTGAAGAACTACTGAACAACTACTGAACAATTAGTGTACAGTTAGGGAACAGTTAGTGAATAGTTAGTGAACAGTTAGTGAACAACAACTGAACAATTAGTGAACAGCTAGGGAACAGTTAGCGAATAGTTAGAGAACAATAGTGAACAGTTAGTGAACAGTTAGTGAATAGTTAGTGAACAGTTAGTAAACAGTTAGTGAACAACTACTGAACAATTAGTGAACAGTTAGGTAACAGTTAGCGAACAGTTAGAGAACAATAGTGAACAATTAGTGAACAGTTAGGGAACAGTTATGGAACAGCTAGAGAACAGTTAGTGAACAGTTAGTGAACAGTTAGTGAACAGTTAGTGAACAGTTATTGAACAATTAGTGAACAGTTAGTGAACAGTAAGTGAACAGTAAGTGAACAACTACTGAACAATTAGTGAACAGTTAGTGAACAGTTAGTGAACAGTAAGTGAACAGTTAGTGAACAACTAATGAACAATTAGTGAACAGTTAGTGAACAACTACTGAACAATTAGTGAACATTTGATTGAAAAGATTCAAACTCAACGGGAAATCCATAATATTAGAGGTTATTTAAACTCTGTGTTGAAGGTTTTTTCAGATATCAAGCTTTCGAATAGAAAGATTTCTATTCATCATCAGGAGAAGGTGGAAAAACCTGGACCTGACAATGAATTTTATGACCAATGGTTGTATGTTGGATACCGTCTTTCTATTTAAGCTATATATCCTAAAGTTTATTAATATTAATTAACAATCTATTTAGTATTGAGATATGAGACAAAAAATTAGAAAATTTGTTACTAACTTAGCTATTGCTCACTACATTAATTCTCTAGAATATTTTTACTTTCTATATATCTGTTACAAAATCAAGTGTGTTTTATCTCCTTGTTTCTATGTATGTTCTCTATTCATATTTATCTTCTTTATTCCTACACATCATTTGTTGCTATACGTGTGTCATCATCAGGACACACTTAAGATCTTCAGGACACACTTAAGATCTACAGGAAACTCTTAGGATCATCATGACACACTTAGGATCATCAGGACACCCATAGTATCAACAGGACACCCATAGTATCAACAGGACACACTTAGGATCAATAGGACACACTTAGGATCAATAGGACACACTTAGGATCAATAGGACACACTTAGGTTCAATAGGACACACTTAGGATCAATAGGACACACTTAGGATCAACAGTACACACTTAAGTTCTACAGGAAACTCTTAGGATCAACAAGACACACATAAGATCAACAGAACACACTTAGGATCAATAAGACACACTTAGGATCAACAGTACACACTTAAGATCTACAGGTCACACTTCTGATCAACAAGACACACTTAAGATCCATAGGACACATATGGATCAAGAGGACACACGTATAGCAACAAATGATGTATAGGAATAAAGAAGATAAATATGAATAGAGAACATACATAGAAACAAGGAGATAAAACACACTTGATTTTGTAACAGATATATAGAAAGTAAAAATATTCTAGAGAATTAATGTAGTAAGCAATAGCTAAGTTAGTAACAAATTTTCTAATTTTTTGTCTCATATCTCAATACTAAATAGATTGTTAATTAATATTAATAAACTTTAGGATATATAGCTTAAATAGAAAGACGGTATCCAACATACAACTATTGGTCATAAAATTCATTGTCAGGTACAGGTTTTTCCACCCTTCTCCTGATGATGAATAGAAATCTTTCTATTCGAAAGCTTGATATCTGAAAAAACCTTCAACGCAGAGTTTAAATAACCTCTAATATTAATTAGTGAACAGTTAGTGAACAGTTAGTGAACAGTTAGTGAACAGTTAGTGAACAGTTAGTGAACAACTACTGAACAATTAGTGAACAGTTCAGTGAAATGCTGGAAGTTTATAAGGGAACTTGCCATTCACCTTTCTTCCAATAGAAAAGACATTCCGAGTACTTGTGAGTGATTGTAATCACACGTCGAGAGCAACCAGATCTTCAGCCGGTGGGAGTCAAGATCTTCAGCAGCAAGACTACAGGGCAGGGGAGAATTTGCCAGTAGCTCACTGATAAGCGACAACGCAGCAAATTGCAAGACCAAGTACAGGTATCTTCCTATAGACAGCACAAGTGAGCACAACACACTAACGGGAGTCGTGCAAAACACCTACAGGAGTCGTGTAATCTGCAACACTCAATAAAAAAGGAAGGAAGAGAGGGAAGGAAGTCATTGAGGAAGATATAAGAGGAAAGAAAGGTAAAATAAAAATTCACGTGACAAGTGAAAAGATACATTTTCAAGTTAACATCAGTTAACTATGAAAAAACTATTCTAGAATACCAGTAATATTCTAAAGACCAGTGAGAAAATTTGAGCTGAGTAAAGAACGTGCTGCAGATAGGATACGCCGATTAACGCGTCAAGTACTAGTGGCAAGTAAAACTAGTACAGCGACGGTGACAAAAATATGTCTATAGTAACTAACAGTAAAACGGATTAAAGTAATTTAAATAGTCTCAAGAAAGGCTTGAGGCTGACGGTAATTACTTTGAAAAAAATACGAAAATATTTCTAAAGTAACGATTAAAACTACCGGATAAAAATAACATCACGCCAGAAGTGTGCTGTGAGTTATCATAAGGAACTGAAGAAAGAAAGCTCACGTAATCATCTAAACGGCAACTACAGGTAAACTACAACTGGCAAGAAAAAGGAACGGCAGATGACAGGAAAAAAGCAGCTCTAAACGCGACGATAGGCTATACAGAGACCTAAAATATGAAAATAAATAGTACCAACGTAAGTAATTTATGGCAAATGTTCCTTATGCCTATATCGTTCTACGTCAATGTACATATGATCAAAAGATTTTAAATAAATGTACCTAAGATCTACAAACATAAGATAAAGATTACTGTGAACTAATTGCTTTAAATAAACATGCCATTCCGTATAAAGCTGCAAGATAAACTAAATTTATATATAATCTTAATAATAAAAACAGTACCTAGATAACGATAAAATAGAAAAATAGTATTAATCCCTAATAATCTACCGTAAATGAGAAAATAACGTGCAAGTTTTATTTCAAATAGTACCAAGCTATAATAAGCTCATCGAAAATGTGATTTGAAAGTAAATACTTAAATTAAGTTGGACTTTGATCAATTCATTCAATGTAAATAAACTTTAGCTCAAAAGTATTTACATCAATTGTGACTGAGATCGAAATGCCTAAGAAAAGTCGACCACATCGATAAAATTTTAAATAAAACGTTTCCTCCGAAAGTAATTTTATAGTAAATTATTTCAACATATAAGAATTTAAAATAAAAAGATTTGACTCATAAAATTTTAAAATAAAATGTTCTCTAGTCAAATTATTATATTATAATTAGTCCTGACATCGAAATTATTAATAAAAAGGGTTTTTTGAACTAACAGAATAAGTTAAACATGATTTCAAACTTATAGTCAAAGCAAAAATAAGTTAATCATCAAAATATTTAAAAAAAATGTTACGAACTCATAACTTTATAAAATAAAGTGTCCATTGGGCGTAATATCTTATCGAAAGTAGTATCTGTGAAAATGTTCCCGAGATAAGTAGTCTTTCATTACACTAGATTTAAAAAAAACAGGAAGAACGTAAACGTGACTCCAAGGTATAGCTATAAAGTCAGATGACTTAAAGTAAAAGCCAATCAGTGATCGTCCCTTCCCCATCCCCACACCTAAAGGGGCGGAGATACTGACTCAGTCTGAGTGTAACTCCGCCTTGCTGTCTTCAGTGAAATTCGAGAGGTCGTGGTGGGTGGTTCACTATTTCTTGCGCACAAATGTTTTGTTCTGTAGCCTGTAGGTGAAATAGTTTTCAGAGTTGAAACAGACCCATTGCATAATATTACTATCTAATTATATCGGTACTTGATGCTGGAGATACAAAAGCGCTACACACATGCATTTCCTGTACGAAATTTAAACTATCCCAAAGAAGTAGTGTGGCCATTTCCATAGACTTGAAAAACCGAAAGTTAAAATCCCTTTCAAATTAATTTATTGTAGTATCCATTTGAATATAGAGACGAGTGATTTGTTTGTAGCTTAGTTACTTTCTACAAAAAAGCAATGAGATATTAACAGATTTTTGTCCACGGACAGGTGTGAGCAAGCCTTTATCCTTCACTACGCTTATTTGATGGATTTTCAGCTTGCCTAATAATTTTCTAACACCATCCTGTAAATATTGATTTATGGAGCTAACCAAATTCAAAATATTTAAAAAATTAAATTACGAAACTGTGATATTGAATTTTTTATACTTATTAGCCCTACAAACAACGGTCTGTCGATTCGATGGAACAATCCATCGAATCGATATACGTTGTTTATAGGGAGGCGTTATTCATTTGAGAGGACTTTTTATAGTACCTTATAACTAGGGTTGAGACAATATGCACTGCATATTACGCAGTGTATGCACATAAAAATTTAGTGCATATTCGCTGGAAATATGCGTTTCATAAAGTGCATATGCATTTTATAAAACGCATATGCATTTATAAAACGCATATGCAAAATAAATGCATTTATAAAGCGCATATACAAAATATATGCAGAAAATAATTTTAATTAAAAAAAATCAAACGTATTTCAGTTAAGTAGACATTCTAGATTTCCATCTATTTCTCGAAATAGGCTGTTACTAAGAAGCCCCTGTATTTTCACCAAATGTTTTTTTATTAATTGCAATAATGATAAAACACTCAGATTTAGAATGAAAGTTAATATCTTTTAATTGTGAATTTTTATATATTAAAACACTTCTTATAAAGTCTGCTTCCAAGTACATTAACAGGTCATAAATATGAAGTATCTTTTATACAGGTAAAGCTCGTAAAGCGCACGATCTTCAAACGGTCACCCACTAAAAAAGATCAAAATTATCCGTTCTTCTGACCATACAAATCCTACAACGGCCCCTCAAATAATATTATTTATAATTTAACAAATATTTTATTAGTTAACCTAGTATCTAGTCAAACATTGATTATATTCAGTGGTATTACAATTTAAAACCAACACTTAACTTATTGTTTTTTCAGTAATTTGATCTTGTCAACCTATTCCTCAACACGTTTTCTTTGATTAGAAAGTTCTATAGAAATTAAAAAGAGGTGTAGCTATAGCTATTCTATATTATATAGTAATATATATCTCATTTATTTACACCAAAAAAAAAATCAAGTAAAAATCAAGATATTACATAAGTTATTTTGTTTTTGGTTTAATTAACGAAATATACCATCAATGAAAACTCCCAATTACAATTGGCCATATTTCAAAGAAATTAAAACATATAAAGCTAACCTGAACGCATATCGTTGAGCATATAACGCTAACCTGAACGCATAAAAAGCATTTTTTAAGCATAAAAAAGCATATTTTAAGCATAAAAGAATATATTTTTAAGCATAAAATGCATATATATATATAAAGCATAAAAGCCTATTTATCAAGCTTAAAGCATAAAAGCCAAATTTTCATAAAGAATATGGTCACAACCCATGAATCAAATAGTTTAATTCATGGTCAAAACCCTAGTGATCACTTTTGAGATTGAACTGTCTCACGCCTCAATTTGCTCTATTGTTGCTGGAATTACTGAGAATGTTGAATCTAAGAACGCAAGATATATTTTCATTATTTCTCTGCTCTGTAGAAGTTTTTGAAGTTCTCTCTAATAATTATCTGGAATATTAAGAAGCAGAGTTCAACCAAGTTCCCCACCTCGTTATAACCTAATCTATAATATTTAAATTTTTGAAGTAGAATAAATATCTAGCTCTTATTCATTCGCCTGATGTTTATCATTTATTTATGTAGAAGTTTATCATTTGAATATCATTAATCAATTTATTTTAATAAGCACTTTTTATATGTATATAAAATAGAAATTCCATGTGCAAATAGAAAATGCATATGCAAAATTAAAATGCATATGCATTTTCTATTTGCATATGGAATTTCTATTTGCATATGCATTTTAAGATTTGCATATGCTTTTTTTATATGCATATGCATTTTTTCACCAATATGCAAGATATGCAAAGTCACAACCCTACTTATAACTGTACGGTTGTGACATTATGCATTTAAAATCATAGATTCTGAAAATTTTATAGACGAAGAGAATTAAAGTGTATCGGATGGTTTTACAGCAGCGGTATATAGGTATTATTCTATACCATTTGAAACGTATATTGTTACAACCCTACTTATAATCCATATAATTTTAGGTTTATATCAAATTGTTACTAAAAATGAAATATAAATCCTTTAATATCTATAGAGAAGTCTTGCAATCACTCGTCATATAATTTCATGGGTACATACTACCGAAGTTTAACGCTTTATATTCAGAAAATGGCTAAATCTGTTTGAATTGAAATTTGAATCCAATTCTTATGCCATACTAGTTGAATAAATGTTATCAAGAATTTTTCATATTTTTGTAACTGTTTCGGTACTATCAAGAAAAATATGTTGTAGTCCTGAGTCTGACTATCAAACACTAGAGAAGGAAAGACAGGGATTGCAGATTGAAAAAAAAAGTATTATTATAAGGTGAATGAAGAGTAAACTATGAAAAAAATTGTGTCTGCAGTGGAGAATGCAATAATAGTAGTAGAATCATAAGAAAACAAAAGAGGTGATAGATCCAAGATGTATGAATTTGTCTATTAAAAAAGGTAAATTAAATATAAGACATTTCAATAAGAAATAGTGATTGGGGATGAGCAGAATCAGTTAATGAATTAATTGGTAAGGATAAAAAAATATTGAGGTATAAATATTTTGATGTGAAGATTAACAGGAATGAAAAAAATGTGGGAAAGAGGGATAAATAATATGGAGAAGAGGTGCCATTGTGATAATAATAATTGAATACTGGAGTGAAATAAATCAGAGATATGAGAATAGAGTGACTGAGAAGAGAGGAACATATTAGAAGCAAAGAAGAGAGGGTAGGAATTCAGTGATGTTCGAAAGAAGGTCAGAGAGAGACAGTGGGAAAGAAAGAGTGTATGCTGTATAGTGCTGAATGCAAGTGAAGTAAGACGAGGAGATGGACGAGTGGTTTGAGGTGTGGAGGGTGTGAAGAAAGAGGAGTAGACTGTGAGGTTGGATGAATGGACAAGAAATGATATTAAAGCCAATAACAAAGTAAGATTACGACTTTGATCTAATTGGGTGCACGAAAAACTATAAATGCTTAAGG
>CANNZV010005709.1:27485-50698 GCA_947561585.1 Caprella mutica | reverse complement strand
CCATGCGCGCTCCTCCCGAAAATCGTTTAGCGTTGAACGTTTTTTCAAAGAGTAGCGAGACGGTGCAGTCAGGTAAAGAGCCTGCGGCGGATTTGCACGCAGTTCAGATCACAGTGCCGATTGTGGGGGAGTGGACAGCGCCGTCCGGGGTCTTTTGCGCATGTTCCCTGCGCGAATAGTATTGGCGCCGCGCGTCGGGGCGCAGCGCCAACAGTTCGTCAAATCATTCTACAGACGGGGGCAAGAAATCGGCTGCCGTCAGGTTGATGACCCCATCAAGGCGCAGCAAGCCGTCAGAGGCCCCGTCGCCATCCACGTCCATTTCGATGAAGGTCGCGCCATTCGTCTGATAGTACCGCAATTCACCAGCCGTGGAGGAAAACGAATTGGCTCCGATGAACACAAATTCATCGTCGCCGACGGTATTCGTATTGGCATCAATCGGCGTGAGGAAGATGAAATCTTCGCCTTGGGTAAAGTCAGTAATGGTTTCCGGTTTCCGGTTGGTGTCGAAATCCGTCATGGACTGAAAACCGAACCGGTCCACACCGCCACCGCCGGTCTGAACGTCACGACCTGCGCCGCCGATCAGAATGTCGTTGCCAGTGCCACCGATCAGGATGTCATTGCCGTCACCGGCATACAACCGGTCGTCATTGTCGCCGCCATTGAGTAAATCGTTTCCGCGTGCGCCGATCAATACGTCGTTGCCGCCAGCGCCGATCACAGTGTCATCAGACGTGCCGCCGTTCAGGCGGTCAGCGCCGCTGGAACCAGTGATGGTGTCGCGATCAGCCTGACCGAATACCACGCTTGCCCCGTTTGACACGTCGTTGCCTGTCCCAAGGAAGGCGTCGCCGTTTAGGGTCCCGGTGTTGTTCAGCGTGTCAGCCCCCGCACCCAAGTCCACATTGCCGCCAATGGTGCCCGAGTTGTTCACGGTAATGGCGTTGGCCGAGGTGTCGCTGACGCCGCCGCTGCCAATAGAGAACCCGGCCGATACACCAAACGTTCCACCTGCTTCCATTGTAACCTGATTGATGGTCGTCGCGTTAAACTGCGTGAACGATGACGTTTCCATGATCAGGTGCTGGATCGACGCGCTGCCATCCAATTGCAAAATACCGCTTTGATAGCGCAACTCGTTGATGCTGCCATCCAGATCAATCGTACCGCCGCTTAGCACAAAGGTGTTGGACGAAAACGTTGTTCCGGCAGAGATTTGGGTCGTTCCAGTCTGAACGTTGACCTGACCCGTGTGCGTATGGGTCAGGCTGGCACCAAAGTTGATGGTTCCGTTGGCGGTGATGTTGTTCGCACCCGCAAGGAAGGTGTCATAATTCAGTGTCGCACCGGCGTTGGCCAACAGGCCCCCGGTGACCGTCAATGCAGGGCCGGACAGGCCATCGAACGGCGAATCCAGAAGTGTGTAGGTGTTTCCCGCCTCGATTTCGATCGAGCCGACGGTCATGGATTCTTGTATCCAGACCTGACCGTTTGTCACAGCGCCAGCCAATGTCCCGCCAAATATGACCGAGTCGCCGTTGGTAAAGGTTTGGAGGAGTGCACCCGTGTCCTGATTGATAAAGTTCAGGACCAGAGTGTCCCAAGTTGCGCTGCCACCTTCCGGTGTTGCGTCAACCAGGCCCGCGATGTCCCACAAAAGAGTTGCCATGATGCATCCTTTCAATTTCTGAGCGACTTTGGGGGCCGCGCCAATTATTTTCGTTTCTGCTGCCGGTCAGTTTGACGTGTTCTGGACCTTACGTAAACTTAATATTAATTAATGATGCAAACTTTGTGGCGAACCTGCGATCTTATTGCGCGCGACACGTGTTTTTTGCGTTACAAAATGAAGTCTGCTGCGCTCAGAGTGAGCAGACCTTCCAGTCGAATGCGTCCGTCAGCGACGCCATCGCCGTCGATGTCCATTTCCACAAAGGTTGCCGCCGCCGATTGTTCAAAGCGCAATTCGCCTGCGGTTGACGAAAACGCCGCCGTCCCAACAAAGCTGAACGCCTGATTGCCGCCGATTGTCGTGTCAGCGTCGATCCGGGACAGTTGGATTGTGTCGGTGCCGACGGTGAAATCGTTGATGACCTCAAGTTTTCCGCCGTTTGGCAGTTCGCTGAGGCTGCGATAGATAAACACGTCTGCGCCCAGACCTCCGGTCAGGACATCGCGGTCGGCGCCACCCAGAATGCGGTCTGCATCAGCGCCGCCGTCGATGCGGTCCACGCCGCTGCCGCCGATCAGAATATCCTCGCCCGCTTCGCCGTTCAGGGAATCCGCGCCCAGCCCGCCTTCAAGCCTGTCAGAGCCTCCGCCAGAGGTGATCAGATCGTTGCCGCGCCCACCGGATACGTGATCGTCATAGGTGCCTGCGTTCGACATGACCGTGTCATGCCCGACACCGGCATACAGTGTGCCGCCCACATAGCTGACGCCATCGACCTCATCATTGCCGCGCCCAAGCGACACTTCGGCGGTCACGGCGGCATTCACAACGTTTCCGTCCAGACTGTCGTCGCCGCTGCCCAACAGAAGATCGCCGTTGATGCTGCCCGAGGCGAATACCGTGTCATTGCCATCGCCCATGTCGATATTGCCATTGACGGTGCCTGAATTGCTGAACCGTTCGGCCATGTCCGAGCCGCGTATATGGCCCGAAATGGTGCCGGAGTTGTCAAACCGTGCGCCGCCGATTCCGTCGACGAAAAACACACCATTGCCGCCCAGATTGTTGATGTGGGCGCCGGGTTGATTGTAGATCAGCGCATTGGACAGAACAGAGACGTCGGCGGTATTGCCGTAGTTGTCGAACACACGGCCATAGACTTCGACACCAAACAATTGGCCACTGTTTTGCAGATAATCATCGACACGCGTTGTGCCTTGAATGCTGAAGGTCGATGAAAAGATCACCGTGCCTGCCTCGGCAACCAATGTGCCGCCAAAGTTCGTGG
The DNA here is from genome assembly GCA_947561585.1 of Caprella mutica. Lineage (NCBI taxonomy): Eukaryota > Metazoa > Arthropoda > Malacostraca > Amphipoda > Caprellidae > Caprella > Caprella mutica. The sequence continues at coordinate 47,732 of CANNZV010005709.1, read as the reverse complement.
CGCCTTGCATGGTGATGTTGCCGTTCAGCCGCGTTGTGCCAAAGCCTGTCAGGTCGGTGTTTATGATCAAATGCGCAGGGTCAACCAGAACGCTGCCCGGATTGGCACGAATGGTGCCGTTCACCTCCAGTGATCCGCCAGTCAATGTGTAGGCCGTGCCTTCGGCAATGGTGATGGAATTGGCGACCAATCCAGCAGTCAGGGTGACGTTCCCATCCAGCCCATCAGACGTGCCAAAGGTGACGTCATCCCCGTTTGTAAATGCCGTCTGCGTTGCGCCTGCGTCAGCGGTCCAGACGTCACTAAGCTGGTCCCATGTTCCGTCACCGCCGGTAATCTGAAAATCGCCGATGGCGCCCCCAATGTCCCAAGTCAATGCCGCCATGTGATCCTCCGCTATGTTTACGTTGACGTAAGGCCAACTTAGCCAAGCGGATTTGCCATCTCAACAATTGCAATCATAAGGGATGCAATTCTGCCTAGGATTGCAAAGTGCGGAAGGCGGACTGGAACCGTGGTTCAGTTCACGACGATTTCGTCTGACCGCACCATGCCCAGCATATCGCGGGCCTGTTGATCCAGCAGATCAAGATCAAGAAAGTCGTCGGACAGCCGGTGGGTCAGGTTGTTCATACGCGCCACTTCCAGTTCCAGCCCAGCCAGTTCGCGTTCCAGCGCGTGGCCTTCTTGGGCAATCTCGGCGCGGCGGAACAGGCCATAATCGCCTTGCACGGCGGCAAAGACGAAATACGCCGTCAGTGTCAGCGACACTGCAAAAAACACGAGAACCCCAAGGGCGGGGCGGGTGCGTCGGGTGGTCATGGTCTGCCTCTGTCCGGCATCTCTTGAAGGATGCTCTGCGCGCGACATTCGCACAGCTCTCGTGCTGGGGGAAGGCACCGATTCGCACGATTCGCATAAGACAGAGAACCGTTGCATTCCTGCATGTGTCGGACCTGTTTTGGCCGCCAGATGACGTCAAGATTGCGTCGCGACGGCGCGCCAAATTCAACGATCCAACAGCATGCAACATTCACTGAGTGCGTCAATCATGGCGCGCATGCGCTTGTTCAGGCGGCGCTTGTTGCTGTGAACAACGTAAATGCCGTAGTCAGCGTGCTTGAGGTCGGCCAGCACGGGCACAAGACTGCCTTGCTGAACCTGACTGTCGACGACGAAAAGCGGCAACCGAATGATCCCATCATCGTTCAAGGCGGCATCAAGCAGAAACGTCCCGTAGTTGGACCTAAGGGCAGGGCGAAACTTGACCATCCTCCGCTTTCCGTCGTGCTCAAAGGTCCAGGTCGCACGGCGTTCTGGCCCATAGTGCAAAAGCGGATGGTCGGTCAGGTCCTCGATGCTGTCTGGCAAACCTCGGGCAGCTGCATATCCTTGGCTCGCGAACAAACCGTGTCGTGTGGTGCCGATCCGATGGCAATTAAGGCCATGCAATTCAGTGGCTGTCACGCGCAACGCCAGATCGTAGTTTTCGCTGTCCAAATCGACGGTGCGGTCATCGAAGTCGATTGTCAGGTCGATGTTGGGGTGATCCCGAGCAAACCTGAACAACGTCGGTTTGAGGAATGCCAACCCAAATTCACGTGCGATGGTTATGGAAAGCGGGCCCTGCAAAGTATGCCCCACCTGCAAAAAGTCCGCGTCCAGTTCATCGACTTCTGCCACCATTTGGCTGGCGCGTTGATACAGTTCTTGCCCGGCGCTGGTGATTTCCCAAACGCGGGGTTGGCGATCGATCAGGCGGACTGAATAGCGGTCTTCCAATTGGGCCAACCTGCGGCTGACGGCTGATTTGGCGATGTTCATATCTTCTGCCGCGCGCGCAATCCCACCGCTTTCAACGACTTTGACAAACAGGCGAAGGTCTTCAATCTGGCCCATAGGTTGGATGCCCTTTGTTGATGTGCGTGCACCTTCGGCTTGCTGGTGCTTTTCGATACTATGGGCGGGCCGAAACGGGAAGCTTTGAAAGGTTCTCATTTTGTGACCCATGGGGCCACATTTTTCTGACTACAGAGAATTTCGGCAACCTGTAATTTGCGGCCAACCTTGTCGCAGATCCAGAGAGTTCTATGAGACGATCAAAGCCCCATTTCACCCACGCGCGCCTTTGCGACAGCCCCGACGACACCAGTGGGACCAAGAAAAATCTGAACATCGTTAATTCGGCGAAATAGACACGTAGGAGGCGCATCGTGGGATTGCTTCAAAACGGCCAGTGGGTCGACACATGGTACGACACAAAATCAACCGATGGGCGCTATGTGCGCAAACCATCCACCTTTCGCAATTGGGTTACAGCAGATGGCAGCGCCGGACTCTCTGGTGTGAGCGGGTTCAAAGCAGAGGCCGGGCGATACCATCTTTATGTATCGCTCGCTTGTCCTTGGGCGCACCGCACCTTGATTTTTCGGGCTCTGAAAGGGCTTGAGGACATGATTGATATATCGATTGTGCATTGGTTCATGGGGCCGGACGGCTGGACCTTTGCGCCGGGTGATGGATCCACGCCAGACCCGATCAACAATGCCGAATTCCTGCATCAGGTCTATACCGCCGCCAAACCTGATTTCACCGGGCGGGTGACCGTGCCAGTCCTGTGGGACAAGCACCGGGGAACCATCGTTTCAAACGAATCCGCCGATATTGTCCGTATGTTCAATACGGCCTTCGACGGTGTTGGCGCGACCTTTGGAGACTACTATCCCAATGCCCAGCGTCAAGAGATCGACGCGCTGAACGCCCGCATTTATGACACGGTCAATAACGGGGTCTACAAGGCTGGATTTGCGACAACACAAGCCGCCTATGAAGAAGCCGTCGATCCGCTGTTTGATACGCTCGATTGGTTAGAGGACCGCTTGGCTGGGCGCCGCTATCTGATGGGCAGGCACCCGACAGAGGCAGATTGGCGTTTGTTCACGACGCTTGTGCGGTTTGATCCGGTCTACGTCGGGCATTTCAAATGCAACCTGCGTCGCATTTCGGATTACCCCAACCTGTCGGGCTATGTCCGCGATCTGTACCAGCATCCCGGCGTCGCCGAGACGGTCGACATCGCCTACATCAAAAGGCACTACTATGGCAGCCACGGATCGGTGAACCCGAGTGGCATTGTCCCCAAGGGACCGAGTGTTGACTATGCCGCCCCACATACCCGTGCCTCGTTGAACAAGGAAAACTCAGCATGACCCAACCCGTTCCAATCATTGCCGCCAAAGCCCCTGCCATAGTCGATCTGGAGGCGGGCAAGGATTACTTCTGGTGCCGCTGCGGACGGTCAAAAAGCCAACCGTTTTGCGACGGGTCTCATGCCGGAACGGGGATTGAGCCGCTGAAATTCACCGCCGACAAGGATGGCGCGGCGGCCTTGTGTCAGTGTAAATCCAGCGCCAATGCACCGTTTTGCGACGGGTCTCATGCCCGCCTTGGTGATGCGGCGGTTGGCGACACGGCCCCTGCACCCAAGTCAGATATTCCGCAGGCCACACCAACCCCCGAAGAACCCACAGTCGCGCGTATCCACGCGCTGGCCAAAGACGGGCTGTCCAAACTGGGCCATCACGGCGAAATGGGCGCCATGGGCGTGCCGCGCAAAGACCTGCCCCATTGGGACGACATCCAGATTTTGCCTGCACAGATGGCGCGCAAACCGCTGCTTGATGGTGCGCCCGTGGCAACATCGGTCACAATTGGACCGCGTGCGGCCAAACCGCTGCAACTGAATATCCCACTCTTTGTCTCGGACATGAGCTATGGTGCACTGTCCGAAGAGGCCAAAACCGCCTTGTCCCGTGGGGCGCAGATGGCCGGGACGGGCATTTGCTCTGGTGAGGGCGGGATGCTGCCCGAAGAGCAGGCCGAGAATAGCCGCTATTTCTATGAACTCGCCTCGGCCGGCTTTGGCTGGTCGCTGGATCATGTCGAAAAGGTTCAGGCCTTCCACTTCAAGGGCGGGCAAGGGGCCAAGACCGGCACGGGCGGACATCTGCCGGGCGATAAGGTGCAGGGCAAGATTGCCGAGGTGCGTGGGCTAGAGCCTGGGCAGTCCGCGATTTCCCCCGCGACCTTTCCAGACCTGCACACGCCTGCCGACTTCAAACGTATCGCGGATCAGGTGCGTGAACGCTCGGGCGGCATTCCAATCGGGTTCAAACTGTCCGCGAACCACATTGAGGACGATATCGACTTTGCACTGGAGGCCAGTGCCGACTACATCATCTTGGATGGACGCGGCGGCGGCACAGGGGCAGCCCCGCTGATTTTCCGCGACCATATCTCGGTGCCGACGATCCCGGCATTGGCGCGGGCGCGCAGACATTTGGATGTGCGGGCGGGCCGAGAGGTGACGCTGGTGATCACAGGTGGTCTGCGTGTTGCCGAAGACTTCGCCAAGGCGATGGCCTTGGGCGCTGATGCCGTGGCGGTCAGCAATTCAGCCATGCAAGCGGTCGGCTGTATCGCGGCACGGATGTGCAATTCCAACAACTGCCCTGTCGGTGTGGCCACGCAGAAACCGGAATTGCGCAAGCGATTGGATGTGCAGATCGGCGCAGAACGGCTGTCGCGTTATTTCGGCGCAAGTGTGGAACTGATGCAGGTTCTGGCCCGCGCCTGCGGCCACGACAGCCTGTCCGGGTTCACACAGCGCGACATCACAACGTGGAAACGCGAGGTCGCAGATCTAAGCGGCATTCGGTTTGCTGGCGTGATGTAGGCGTATCCTGGTTTTAAGGAAAAAACCCGCCATTGGCTGGGCGCGCATCAAACGGTCCGCCGGGCTTCTGGACCGCGTGCTGGATGATTTCACCAGACGGGCCAACCGTGTCATCATGCTGGCGCACCTGGACAAAGCACAGGCGTATGAACAAACGGCAGACGTCCACAAGACCAGTGTGGTGATCGAGGCGTTTTTGAACCGCCACCTTGGGGACGAGGAAGAGCTGGCAGTGCCGATTGTGTTGCACCATCGGCTGAGAGGGTGAAGGGTTTGGCATGACCAAAAGCAACGCGACCGAAGAAGAACAATCCAATGCCAAAGAACGCCGCGCGCGGGGCGAATTCGTGCGCGGCGTCAGTGGGTTTCGCCATGTGATTGGCGACGCAGATTGCCCGGCCGAGCCGGGGCGCTATCACCTGTTTGTGGCGCTGAATTGCCCGTGGTGCCACCGCGTGACCTTGGCGCGTGCCGTGTTGGGATTGCAGGACTGCATCACAATGGATGTGGCCTTTCCCAACCGAACGGATGAGACGGACCCTGTTGGCCCGAACCTGTGGGAGTTTGCACCCGACCGAATTGCGACGCTAACCGGCGCTAGGCTCCCTGAATGCACTTTGGAGACTGGCACCGGCGAAGGGTTGCGCTTGGCCAAGGAGATTTATCAGCGCGAAGGGTCCGATGAACAGTCCGTTCCAATCCTGTACGACAAATTCTTGGGCCGCATTGTGAACAATGAAAGTGCCGAAATCATTCGGATGCTGGACAAGCACGCCCACGCGCTTGGCGGGCAGGCACACCGTCCGACGCTTGTGCCTGATGATCCTGCGTTGCAAAGCGACATAGATGCGTTGAGTGAACGGATTTATCGGACGATCAACAACGGGGCCTACAAGGCAGGGTTTTCTTCAGATCAAGCGATCTATGCGCAGGCTTATGACGCCTATTTCGAAACGCTATCGTTCCTTGAGGCAGTGTTGTCTGATGGCCGGGCCTTTCTGACCGGTGATGCGTTTACCGAGGCCGACCTGCGGCTTTTCCCAACGCTATACCGGCACGATCCTGTCTATTACCTGCGGATGAAGCTGAACGGCGCGCGGATTTTGGACTATCCGCATCTATGGCAATGGCTTTGCCGGGTGTACGCGCTGGATGGCGTTGCAGATGCGGGATCCCTGATCCATTGCCGTCAAGGCTACTTTGGACGGTCGTGGAATGGTGTCATCCCATTGGGGCCACACATGCCGATGAGCTATCCAGAGGCTTACAGGCATCCTGATTTGGCTCTTAAGACATAAAGATCCGCGTCGGTCCAATCCATGATTTAGCAGCTTCTGGCTGGTACGCGCGGGTGATGCGCGGCATTGTTCCGACATGAGTCGTGTTGCTGTTCTGATGATCCTTTGTCTTGCTCTGTCCGCGTGCGCCGCGCGTGGCATTCTGACCGTTATGCCGGATGTGCAAGGGGAAGAAGCCACGGTGCAAGAGGTGTTTGTCGCCACCAACCGTTTGCGCGCGGCGCGCTCAGAGGATGGATTGTTTCAGCAGCACTTGGGTGAACAACGAAACCCCGAGCTTCGGTTTGTCAGGTTGGGTGTGTCTGTGCCCAAGGGCCATGTACCCGGCCAGATCGAGTGGCCGGGATCACAATTGCCAGACCCGGCGCAGCATTTTGTTGTGACCCGCGAACAGACCTTTGACACCGCGGCGACTTTTGTGCGCGCAGTCGATGCGGCAGGCGGTGCGCAACAAGAGGTGGTTGTGTTTGTGCATGGCTACAACGTCAACAACGCCGAAGCGGTCTATCGGCTGGCCCAGATTGCCCACGACTTTGATGCCAAGCTGCCGGTTATCGCCTATTCATGGCCATCTGCAGGCCATCCGCGCGGCTATGTCTATGACCGGGATAGCGTGATCTTTTCCCGCGACGGGCTTGAGCAGTTGTTGACCGATCTCACGCAGGGCAATCAGCGTAAGATCCTGATTGTCGGGCATTCCATGGGCGGGCAACTGGTGATGGAAACGCTGCGGCAAATGTCTATTGCTGGCAAAGGGCATATCATTGGGCGTCTGTCCGGAGTCGCTCTGATCAGCCCGGACATTGACGAAGACGTGTTCCTGCAGCAGGCGCAGCGGATTAAACCGTTTCCTGAACCGTTCATGTTGATGGTGTCAACGCGCGACCGGGTGCTGAACTTTGCCGCGTCGATCCTGACGGGCAAACCTAGCCGCCTTGGGTCAATCGACAATCCCGAGCGATTGGCATCGCTGCCCATTCAGGTGATTGATCTGTCTGACATTCCCGGCGGCGATGTGTCGGGTCATTCCACCGCATTTACGGCGCCTGCTGCGATTACCTTGCTTCGGGGACTGGCGACCAGCAATTAAAGGGGCGACGCAAGGCCGCCCCGAAACGGGGTCCAATCGTCAGCCCAAAGCCGCCACGCCGGGCAGGGTTTTGCCTTCCATCCATTCAAGGAAGGCGCCGCCAGCGGTTGAGATATAGGTAAAGTCCTGTGCTGCATCGGCCTTGTTCAAGGCTGCGACCGTGTCGCCGCCACCGGCAACCGACACCAGACCATGGGATTCACTGCGCTGCGCTGCGTGACGGGCGGCTGCATTGGTGGCTGTGTCGAACGGTGCGATTTCGAACGCGCCCAAGGGGCCGTTCCAAATCAGTGTGTTGGCCTTGTCGATGGCCGCGTTCACTGCGTCAACGGCTGCTGGACCGGCATCAAGGATCATTGCATCGGCAGGGCAGGCCGTGGCCGCCACCACTTGGTTTTCCGCGCCTTCCTTGAATTCGCGTGCCACAACAACGTCAGATGGCAGCAGGATTTCGCAACCGGCAGTTTGTGCCTTGGCCATGATCTCGCGCGCCGTTTCGGCCATATCGTGTTCACACAGTGATTTGCCAACGTCGATGCCCTGCGCCGCAAGGAAGGTGTTGGCCATGCCGCCGCCGATCACCAGCATGTCGACCTTTTCGACAAGGTTGCCCAGCAGGTCCAGCTTGGTGGACACTTTGGCGCCGCCAACAACCGCCAGAACCGGGCGTTCCGGCGCACCAAGAGCGGCCTCGAGTGCGGACAGTTCAGCCTGCATCAGACGCCCTGCGCAAGATGGCAACAGGCGCGCCAGAGCTTCGGTGGACGCATGGGCGCGGTGCGCGGCGGAAAAGGCATCGTTGCAATAGACATCGCCCAGCTTGGCCATTTCGGCGGCAAGATCGGGGTCGTTTTGTTCTTCGCCCTTGTGGAACCGGGTGTTTTCCAACAGCGCCACCTGACCGGGCTGGAGCGCCGCAATCACCGCATCCGCCGCAGGCCCCACGCAATCGGCGGCAAAGACCACGTTAACGCCCAGAACTGCCTCAAGCGATGGGATCAGCGTCTGGAGGCTCATGTCGGGGCGGCGTTCGCCCTTGGGGCGTCCAAAATGCGCCAGCAGCACAGGCTTGCCGCCTCGCGACAGAATATCCTGCACCGTGACAGAAATCCGTTCGATCCGGGTGGCATCGGTGACCGTGCCGTCCTCTACGGGGACGTTGATATCCACACGCGTCAGAACGCGTTTGCCGTCCAGATCCATTTCGTCGAGTGTCTTCCAGGCCATGATGCGCTCCGTCTGCTGTTCTTTATCAAATGCCCCGAACCGGGCGCACCGTCAATCCACCGTCTTGGCATTGCGGCCTGTCCGGGCTAGGTCTTGCGCCAAACAGTCATTACGGAGAAGACAGATGGCCGACATCAAAGACCCCGAAAACACCATTCTGATGGAACTCAAGGACGGCACCGTCACAATCGAGCTGCTGCCCGATGTTGCGCCCAAGCATTCCGAGCGCATGAAAGAACTGGCGCGCGCTGGCAAATATGATGGCGTGGTGTTTCACCGTGTGATCGACGGCTTTATGGCCCAGACCGGCGACGTGGCGCATGGCAATGCCAATGACGACAGCTTTAACCTGCGCCGCGCAGGCACGGGTGGTTCGGACCTGCCCGATCTTCCGGCCGAGTTTTCCAAGCTGCCACATGACCGCGGCACGTTGGGCGCGGCGCGTAGCCAGAACCCGAATTCGGCCAACGCGCAGTTCTTTGTGAACTTTAAGGACAATCATTTCCTGAATGGTCAGTACACGGTCTATGGTCGCGTCATCGACGGGATGGAGCATATCGACGCCATCACGCGCGGCGAGCCGCCTGCGAACCCTGACAAGATGATCAGCGTAAAGGTGGCCTCGGATGCGTAAACTTGCGTTTGCACTGTCTTTGATGGCATCGCCCGCGCTGGCCACCGGTCTTCAGATCGATGTGGCAGGTGAGGGCGCCAATGGCACCATCATGATCGACCTGTTGGAAGACGTGGCACCGGCCCATGTGGCGCAGATCGCGGCACTGGCCGAAGCTGGTGAATACGACAACGTCGTGTTCCACCGCGTGATCGAAGGCTTCATGGCCCAAACCGGCGATGTCAAGTTTGGCGATGCCGAAGCGGACGGGTTTTCGATGCAGATGGCGGGGATGGGCGGGTCTGACCGCGCTGATCTCAAGGCCGAGTTTTCCGCCGAGGCGTTTGATCGTGGCGTGGTCGGTATGGCACGGTCTCAAAGCCCGCACAGCGCCAATTCGCAGTTCTTTATCATGTTCGCGCCCGGGCACTTCCTGAACGGTCAATACACCGTTGTTGGCCGTGTCACCGAAGGCATGGATGTGGTGGACGCGATCAAGCGCGGCGAAGGCCGCAATGGATCGGTTGTCGGCGCGCCGGACCGCATGGTCAAGGTCACTGTCACCGAGTAAGGCTTGGTCCTTTGCGGCAACCGGGACCCGTCGCATTGCGGCGGGTCTTGTTGTTTCGGGTGGGCCTGAGGTCTTTTGTACGCGAGGCGGATTTGGCTTGAAGCGGTCATTGAGCATTTGGTTTCGCCGCGCTGCGCGCGCCGACCAACTGGAGGGCTTTGCCCTCCAGACCTCCCAAGGGTATTTGTAAACCGAAGAAGGGCACAGGGGCGCAACAGGCGGTTGCGGTGCCTGCTTTCAAAAGTCTTTTTCAGGCCACGTCCCACGCGCAAGCCCGCCACTGCTTATGACAAAAGCCCCCTGTGTGTGGGCACACGCCCCCAATGCACAGGCTTTGAGGGCGCTTACTCTGCTGCGACCTTGATCACCGGCTCCATGCCTGCAAGTTCTTCGTCGCTGAGGTGGCATTTGACCTGATGGCCCTCGGCCAGCACGCGTACCGGCGGAACCTCTTTTTCGCACAAACCACCCGGCACCTTGGACTTCCAACGGCAACGTGTTTGGAACGGGCAGCCCGGTGGTGGGCTCATGGCGGATGGGATATCGCCCTCAAGCACGATGTGCTGTTTCTCGACCGAGGTATCGGCGATCGGCACAGCCGACAACAGCGCTTCGGTATAGGGGTGATAGGGCGGGGCAAAGACCTGATCGGTGCTGCCCAGTTCCACCACATGACCCAGATACATCACCATGACGCGGTCCGACAGATAGCGCACGATCGACAGGTCATGGCTGATGAACAGCAGCGTGGTTTTCTGTTCGCGCTGAATTTCCATCAGCAGATCGGTGACAGCGGCCTGCACCGACACATCCAGTGCCGACACCGGTTCGTCCGCCACCACGATCCGTGCACCACCGGCAAAGGCACGGGCAATCCCAACGCGCTGTTTCTGACCGCCAGACAGCTGGCGCGGCATGCGGTCGGCAAAGGCGCGGGGCAGTTTGACAAGATCCAGCAGTTCCAACATGCGGTCGCGTCGTTCATCATCGTTGTTGCCGATGTCAAAGATTTCCAGTGCCCGGATGATCTGACGGCCCACGGTCATAGACGGGTTCAGCGTGTCAAACGGGTTTTGGAACACCATCTGAACATCCGCGATGGTCTGGGTGTCGCGCGCCTCAATCGGCGTGTCCTGGATTTCACGATTGTCCAGCAGGATCGTGCCATCGGTCGCGGTTTCCAGCCCCATCAGCACCTTGGCAAAGGTCGACTTGCCACAGCCGGATTCGCCAACAATCGCCAGCGTTTCGCTTTCGCGCGCTTCAAACGACAGGGTTTCGTTGGCCTTGACCACCTTGGTCGCGCCAGATCCACCGAACAGCGCGTTTGCCGCAACCTCGTAGTATTTCTTGAGCTGGTCCATTTTCAGAACCACGCGCCCGGGCTCGGCCTTTTGTTTGACCTCGCCCAGATCGGGCGGCGCGGCCCAATCGATTTCGTTGATCTTCAAACAGCGCGAATTGTGCCTGTCATTGCCGGGGATGGCCTCCATCGGGACACGGTCCATGGCGTCACAGCGCCCGGCTTCAAAGTAATCGCAGCGCGGGCCAAAGTTACACCCGTCCGGGCGTTCGTGGGGCAGGGGGAAGTTGCCGGGAATGGCCACCAGCGGGCGCGCGTTCTTGTCCGCACCGGGTAGCGGGATCGACCGGAACAGCGCCTGCGTATAGGGGTGCTGCATTTCGTCAAACACGTCGTGGATCGATCCTGTTTCGACCGCCTCGCCAGAATACATCACGCAGATCCGGTCACAGGTTTCCAGCACCAGCCCAAGGTTGTGGCTGATAAACAGCATCGACGTGCCGTATTTCTTGCCCAGTTCCTTGACCAGTTCGACCACAGCCGCCTCAACCGTCACGTCCAGCGCCGTTGTCGGCTCATCCAGAATCAACAGCGACGGTTCGGCCATAAGCGCCATGGCGATGACGATCCGTTGCTGCTGGCCACCTGACAACTGGTGCGGATAGCTGTCCAGCATCCGCTTGGGGTCGGGCAGTTTCACATCGGTGACCACCTGGAGCGCGCGTTCATAGGCTTCCTTTTCGGACGCGCCTTTGTGGATCATCGGCACTTCCATCAACTGCTTGCCGATCTTCATGGCCGGGTTCAGTGACGCCATGGGTTCTTGATAGATCATCGCAATCTCGGACCCGCGAATGTCGCGCAGTTCGTCTTGCGACATGGCGCCCAGATCGCGGCCCTTGAACTTGATCGACCCACCAACGATGCGCCCGTTCTTGCCAAGGTCCTGCATCACCCCCAGTGCCACCGTGGATTTGCCACAGCCCGATTCACCCACAAGGCCCACGGCCTCGCCGGGTTGGACCTTGACCGAAAAATCCATCACGGCGGGGATTTCCCTCAGGCGCGTGAAAAAGGATATGGATAGCTGGTCAATCTCAAGGATCGGCCCGTCGTATGTGTCTGTCATCTTAGTCCTCCGCGTCCCGGGCTTGACCCGGGACCTCAGGGTGGAGGCTCCGGGTCAGGCCCGGAGCAGGTTGTTCATCAATCGCGCAACGATTCCTCGCGCAGGCCGTCCGCCAGCAGGTTCAGCCCAAGCACCAGCGACAGCAACGCTATCGCCGGGGGCAGGGCCGGGTGCAGGTAGATCGACAGCAGCTTGCGGCCTTCGTTGATCGTGGACCCCCAGTCCGGGCTTTCAGGCGGCAGGCCCAGCCCGAAGAACCCCAAGGTCCCCAAAAGGATCGTCGTATAGCCAATCCGCAGGCAAAAATCGACAATCAGCGGGCCACGTGCGTTGGGCAGGATTTCCCACAGCATGATGTACCACGGACGCTCGCCACGTGTTTGTGCCGCGGCGACATAGTCACGGGTTTTGATGTCCATGGTCAGGCCCCGCACGATACGGAACACCGTGGGCGAGTTCACAAAGACCACGGACACAAACACCACGAGAATGCCTGAGTTGATGTCGAACAGGTCCATCGGCCAGAAAGAAATCTTGGATCCGTCTTCGTTGATGGCCGAGATATAGAACAAAAACAGCGGGATCAGCACGATGGCCAACCACATCCAGTTCTTGTTCGGCTGGGTGCGGAACCGTGAATGGATCAACACCCCAAAGAACACCAACGGGAAGATGAACAACACCACCGCCATATACTGTGGCAGGCCCGTCATCACGATTTCCGGTGTCACCAGCAGGTAGAACAACAAGATCACCGGGAAGGCGAGGATCAGGTTGGCAAGGAAGGACAGAAAGGTGTCCAGCTTGCCGCCGTAGTACCCGGCAGGCAGGCCCAGCGTGATGCCCACCATAAAGGCAAACAGCGTGGCCAACGGCGCGATGGCGATGACCACCGTGCTGCCTTTGACCATGCGCGAAAACACGTCGCGCGCAAGGTTGTCGCCGCCCAGCAGGTACCAGCCAAAGTCGCCTGCTTCGGCGCCGCGCAACGGCGTGCCGGGGACCTTGTTTTTCATGCCTGACACCTGCGACAGCGGGTTATGGGTGGCGATCAGGTCAAACACGCCGGTGAACAGGGCGGTGTAGACCCAGAACATCACGATGGCAAAACCGATCATGCCAATCAGGCTGTCGAACAGTTTGCCATACAGGCCAAGTTTGCGTTTGTAGATGATCGACACCACGAAGGTGGCGATCAGGGCAATCCACACGGGCGTGAACTGAATGAGGATCTGGGCGATGATTGCGCCCCAAGTCATGGGTTCCATCAAGGCCTCCTTATGTCACGCTGATACGGGGGTTCAGATACACATAGCCGATATCGGAAATCAGCTGTGTGACCAGAACCACGATGACGGATACGACGGAAACGCCAAGCAGAAGTTCGATGTCGTTGTTTGACGCCGCCTGTACCAGTGTCCAGCCGAAGCCTTTGTAGTTGAACAGGGTCTCGACGATCACAACGCCGTTCAGCAGCCACGGAAACTGCAGCATGATCACGGTAAAGGGCGCGATCAGCGCGTTGCGCAGGGCGTGCTTCATCACGATGTTGGGAAAGCTGACGCCTTTGAGCCGCGCGGTGCGGATGTATTGGGCCGTCATGACCTCGGCCATGCTGGCCCGTGTCATTCGGGCAATATAGCCCATCCCGTACAGCGCAATCGTCAGCACCGGCAGAAAGAAGTTTTCGAAGTTCGCGCTTTCCATGGCCGATGTCGCAGTGCCCTTGAACCATTTCAGGCCCACTGCGGATGATGCGAAAATGGCGATGAACAAAACCCCCGAAACGTATTCCGGTGTTGCGGTGGTGGTGATGGATACGGTCGACAGCGTCCGGTCGGTGATCGATCCTTCGCGCATGCCCGCAAGCACGCCAATCAACAGCGCCGAAGGCACCATCAGGATCATCACCCAGAACATCAGTTTGCCTGTCAGACCCAGACGGGTGCCAATGATCGACCCAACTTCGTTCTTAAAGACGGTGGACCGCCCCCAATAGCCTTGCAGAACACCACAGAACTTGGCCGCGTCGGCGGCGTCTTGCCCCGGTGCCGCGCAGCGGGCGCGCACCTGTCCGTCAGTGCCTTCGATCACATAACCCGGCATCACGCCCAGCCATTCGCCATAGTTACGCAACACACGGACATCAAAACCGGTGTTGATACCCGCGGCGACCTCTTCGTCAGTGGCAGAGCCGGTGCGTACTTTTTGCAAGAAGTCCGGGTCCAGCGGCGAACGATACCCGTTATTGGACAGGAAAGTCGCGACCTCGTGATCCGCCATGCGGAAATTGCCTTCGGATTTAGCAAGTTTTTCGAGGTTCGGATAAAGGTTCGTCAGAACGAAGACGATAAATGTCAGGCAAAGCGCTGTCAGGATAAGAACCCCGATACGCCGGAGGATAAACAGTCCCATGATGGCCCCTGTTGGTGGCTTTTTTAGTCCGGGTCTGTCGCCCGGTCAGTTGAAAAAGGCCGCGCCCTGCGACGCGGCCTTTCTGAGCGAAGGCGTTAGCCCGCCACGCTCCACTTATAGGCCTGCGCCAGATAGGCGATGTGCATGTCGGCACCCACCACCCGGTCGCTGGAGTGGCGGTAAAGCGACCGCCAGTAAGGCTGGATGGTCACGCCTTCGTCGATGACGATGGCCTGCATTTTGCCCATCACTTCGCGACGTGCATCTGCATCCGCGATCGAGTTGGCCTGCGCCAGCAGCGCGTCGAACTCGGCATTGGCAAAGCCAAATTCGTTCCACGCTTCGCCGGATTTGTAGGCCAGAGCGAGAACCTGTGTGCCCAGCGGGCGATGGTTCCAGTTGGTGGACGAGAACGCGTATTTGGTCCAGTCGTTCCAGAAGGTCGAACCGGGCAGGATGGTGTGACGTGCCTTGATCCCTGCATCGTTCAACTGGGCCACCACGGCTGCGGTGGTGTTCTTACGCCAATCGTCGTCGATGGACTGCACTTCGTGTTCAAAGTCACCCATGCCGGCTTCGTCCATCAGGGCTTTGGCCTTGGCGGGGTCATAGGGCAGGCGGGTCACAGACGAGTCGTGCTCGGGGTGGACAGGGCCAACGTGGCAGTTGTCCGCAGGCACGCCCAGCGACGCATAGCCCAATTCCAGACACACAGCGTTGTCGACTGCCATGGCCAAGGCCTGACGGACGCGTTTGTCGCCGTAGATCTTGTTGCCGTCGCCGTCTTCGGCCAACTGGTTGGGGCGGATAACGATGGTCGAACCGGTCGCGATTTCCGACTTGCTCCAGCCCAGACCGTCCATGATGTCGATAAAGTCGCCGACGGTTTCGTAGAATACGTCGACTTCTTCGGCTTCAGCCGCTGCGACCCATGCCGCCGGATCCTGACCGTAGTCAACGATTTCAAGGCTGTCGATGAACCAGCCGCCGCCTTCCAGCGCGGTGTTGCCCCACCATTCGTGGCCGGACTTTTCCAAAACCGCCTTAACGCCGACTTCGTTCTGGGAAATCTTCATCGGTCCAGTGCCGACCAGATCGGCCAGATCTGCGTTCGGATCATAGGATGAATGCACGATCGCCGCCGGATAGTCGGCCATGCCGGGAATCAGGGTGATGTCGGGCTGAGCTGTCTTGAGTACAACCGTGTGGCTGTCTGCCACGGTGATCGCCCCTTCACGGGCGCCTCCGGCTTCTTCGTCAACCAGCGACGCCATGCGTGCGGCCATCGAGTTGCCTTCGACAGACTTGTCACACCAACGGGTGATGTTATGTGCCACGTCTTCGGCGGTAAAGTCGTCGCCGTTGTTCCACTTGATGCCCTTGCGGACATTCAGCGTGAATTCGGTTGCGTCGTCGTTGACGCTCCAGCTTTCGATCAACATGCCGCGGAAGGAACCGTCGTTGTTGTATTCGATCAGGTATTCCAGCGTGCCGTGTGTGACATAGGCCAACTGAGTCCAGTCATACGTGCGCGGGTCCTTGTGGGCGCGGACTTCGGACTGCATGCGGATTGTGCCGCCCATCTGAGCATGGCCTGCAGCCTGTGCCGGAGCGGTCAGGCCGCCAAGCGCATAAGCTGCCGATGCCGTCACACCCAGCGCAGTGGTGCGCGCCAGAAATTCACGGCGATCCATGAGCCCCTGCTTGAATTCGCGGGCGTAAAGGTCGGCGCCCGGATGCAGAGTGCTATGAGTGGAATTCGATGTCATCTGTGTCTCCCTGTGACATTGTGTTTTCGTTTTTTTTGGAGAGGCGTTTTTTTGTGCAATCATCCCAAATTGCACGAGCCCCCTGATTATGTCTGCATTGCGCATTGTTTCGGCAGCACAGTCAACGCTTGGTATCGTCACTTCGAGGTCAAAAAGCGACATGAACCACGAACAAAAGCGACATGGCCCACAATAGCAAGTTAAATTATTGCGAGGATTGGCCCGTTTTAGGCTTTGGCAGGCTGTTTACGAGCGCTTTTGCGCAATGCACTTGGGGGCTGGCCAGTGTGGTTCTGGATGAACCGGGTAAAGTAGGCGGGCGAGGCAAAGCCCAAAGCCTGCGCGACGTCCTGAACGGGCGTGCTGCTGGTTTCCAGTGCCTGACGTGCGGCGTGCAATTTGCGTTCGGTCAGCAGATCTGCAGCCGTCTTGCCACAACACTGTCGGCACACGCGTGTCAGATGGGTTGGGGTCACGTCCAACGCCGCGGCATAATCGGCCATTGTGTGGGCGCTGTGATAGGTGCGGACCATGGTTTGTGCATAGCGTTTTGCCAGACGTTGCGCGGCGGTTTCGCGGGGCATGTCCAGCGCGCCCGCCTCGACCTGACGATACAGCCAGACTGCGATCAGCCGAACATGCGCTTCAAGTGCGTCTTGCAGCAGCGGGCGGTTTTGGCTGATTTCGCGCGCCATTGCGTCAATTTCACCGGTCAGTTCGGCCTGTGACAGGCTATCACGCACCCGCAACAACAAAGGTTCGCGTGGCAGACGTCCCGTCACGCCTGCGGGGCTTTGGACCAAAAGCGCCTGCACGCCAGCGGGCAGGTCGATGGAACACAAGGTGCCAGCAGGCAGGTAAAGCGCATTGTGCATCGAGATTCCGCGCCGGATGCCGTTGACCATGACACGGCCCTGACCACGCGTGACCCACAACAACATGTTGTCCGGCCGGTCATGCGCCAGCGTGAAACGCCACGCCGCCCCCTGTGCGGCCAGCGCGAAGGATCCACATCGGATCGGGGCGGGGGGGGCGGCACGTTCCATTACGCGATCTCGGAGGCTGACAGGTGGTGCCAGCCCTGCATTCGGGCTCGGAACCATGTGCGTTGGCGTTTGGCGAATTGGCGGGTCAGAATGGTTGCTCGCGAAATGGCGTCGTCCAGGGTGAGTTCGCCGCGAAGATGGGCAATCAATTCAGCGGCGCCAATGGCTTTGGAGGACGGTTTGTCGGGTGACCAGTCAGCCAGATTGGCGCGCGCTTCGTCCAGCGCGCCCATGTCGATCATCTGTGCAAAGCGCCGTTCAATGCGCGGGGTCAGCCAGTCTTTGGGGGCGTCAAACACGATTGTCTGGGCACGGGCCACCGGCAGCAGCGGTGGCGGTGTATCATCCTGCCATGCCGCCAGACCGCGCCCCGTGGTGCGCAGCACCTCCCAAGCGCGCATCACACGGGCAGGGTTTTGCGTGTCGATGCGGGCGCGTGTCGCAGAATCAAGTTCGGACAGGATTGCGCCAAGGCCATCGGTCGCAAGGCGCGCTTCGCCTTCGGCACGGACAGCGGGGGGCGTGGGAGGAATTTCGGCCAACCCTTCGGTCAGCGCTGTGAAATACAGGCCAGTGCCGCCAACGATGATCGGCCTCGGGCCACCTGTGAGAAACGGGGTCACCTGCCGCAACCACGCGCCCACCGAATAGGCCTGTGTGCCGGGGACGTGACCATATAGGGCGTGCGGCGCATGTGCTTCGTCGTCGGCAGAGGGGCGGGCGGTCAGGATGCGCCAGTCGGAAAACACCTGTAAGGCGTCCGCATTCACGATCACACCGCCCTGCGACTCGGCAATCGCCAGCGCCAATGCCGATTTGCCACCCGCCGTTGGCCCTGCGATCAGCACTGGCCTGTCAGGCGACAGCCGGGCCAGCGTGGCCTTGATCTGTGCTGTGTCCGATATGCTCATCACTGCCCTTGGTGCGTGGATTGTGTGGACTGCAAGAGCGCGCAAGGCATTGCAGCCGGACTGGTTTTCCGACATGTATAGCGCCGATCATATCCCCCAAGCCCGATGGAGCGCAACATGAGCGAGAGCGACAGCAAACCGACCACCTACAAACGGGTCATGCTGAAGATTTCCGGCGAGGCGCTGATGGGCGATCAGGGCTTTGGGCTGCACCCACCGACGGTCGAGCGTATCGCACAAGAGGTCAAGCAGGTGCACGATATGGGCGTCGAAATTTGCCTGGTGATTGGCGGCGGCAATATCTTTCGCGGCCTTGCGGGCAGTGCGCAGGGCATGGAACGGACCACAGCCGACTACATGGGCATGCTGGCCACCGTCATGAATGCCTTGGGCATGCAGGCCGCCCTGGAAGGCGCGGGGGTGTTCACCCGTGTGATCAGCGCGATTCGCATGGATGAAGTGGCCGAGCCGTATATCCGCCGCCGCGCTGTGCGCCACCTTGAGAAAAAGCGCGTCTGCATCTTTGCGGCGGGCACCGGTAACCCGTATTTCACCACAGACACAGCCGCCGCCCTGCGCGCTAATGAAATGGCCTGCGAAGCGATTCTGATGGGTAAGAACGGCACAGACGGTGTGTATGACAAAGATCCACGCACCAACCCGGACGCAAAACGCTATGACGATGTGACCTATGACGAAGTGCTGGCCCAGAACCTCAAGGTCATGGACGCCAGCGCCATCGCACTGGCGCGCGACAACAATCTGCCGATCGTGGTGTTCTCGCTGGATGAACCGGGTGGGTTCAAAGGCATCCTTGAAGGCAAGGGCACCTGCACGCGGGTGCACAGTTAAGCCGCGCGGCGGTTTGCCTGATCAGAGTATGCCATCCGTCCGGCGGAAAGTGGGGTGCGGTCCAACTGTGGGTCGGGGCTGTTTTGTTGCGCCCTTTTGGGGGCACCCGGGCATGCGCCCTGACATCCGCCAAGCCAGATTGCCCACAATCCAAAACACCCATCGCCCCAATGCCACGCACCATCGCGGCTATACAATTGCGGCGCTTGGGCGTAGTAACGGATCAAACAACACTTAAGAAGCAGACCGAGGACACCATGTCTGACGATTTCATACTGGATACCGATGATCTTACCCGCCGCATGGATGGTGCAATTGCCAACCTGCGCACGGAATTCGCCTCGTTGCGTACGGGCCGTGCTTCGGCTTCGATGCTTGAGCCGATCCAAGTCGACGCCTACGGATCAATGACACCGATCAATCAGGTCGGCACCGTCAACGTGCCCGAACCGCGGATGGTGACGGTCAATGTCTGGGACAAGGGCCTTGTGGGCAAGGTCGAAAAGGCCATTCGTGAAAGCGGGCTGGGTATCAACCCGCAACTGAACGGCACGATCATCATGCTGCCCATCCCCGAGCTGAACGAAGAACGCCGCCGCGAGCTGACAAAGGTTGCCGCGCAATACGCGGAACACGCCCGCGTCAGTGTGCGCAACGTGCGGCGTGACGGCATGGACCAGATCAAGAAGGCCAAGGCCGACGGAATGTCCGAGGACGACCAAAAGCTGTGGGAAGGCGAGGTTCAGGATCTGACCGACACCTACATCAAGAAAGTCGATGCCGCGCTTGAAAACAAACAAGAAGAAATCATGCAGGTCTGACCTGCCAGCAAAGGGGATGGGGTGCACAGAAATTGCACGCTTTCCCCTTTGCCCATGCATCGCTGCGCACTAGCACTGGCGCCACCGACAAAAGCAGCGTGAACAGGAAAAACACCATGACCGACCCGATCCGTGAAACAAATGGCCCGCGCCACGTGGCCATTATCATGGACGGCAATGGCCGCTGGGCCACCCAGCGCGGGCGACCCAGATTGTTTGGTCACCATGCCGGGGCCAAACGTGTTCGCGAAGTCGTCGAGGCCTGCCCGGATCTGGGTGTCAAATATCTGACAATTTTCGCCTTCTCGACAGAAAACTGGAAACGCACTCAGACCGAAGTCGCTGGCCTGATGAGCCTGTTTCGACGCTATATCGCCAAAGAGGCGCGCAGTCTGCGGGCGCAAAATGTCCGTGTGCGGTTCATCGGGGATCGTGTGCGTCTGGATGACAAACTGATCAACCTGATG
>CANNZV010005709.1:0-24223 GCA_947561585.1 Caprella mutica | reverse complement strand
GCATCGTGTTTGAACCTGCAACCGAAACCCCCGCCTTTGGCGAAGCGTTGTGGGGTGGCGTGTCTCAGGTGGGCAATATCATTTACGGGTCGGTTTCCGGTTTGTGGCACATGGCCACCGGCCAGATCAGCAGCTGTTAACCTGGTCGGGCGCGATTGGCATCGCTCAGACATCTGGGGATATGGCCAAGCAAGGCACGCAAAGCTTTGTCTGGTTTATCGCCGTGCTCAGCACCGCTGTTGGCCTGTTGAACCTGTTTCCGGTGCCTGTGCTGGATGGTGGCCACTTGTTGTTCTTTGCCTACGAGGCCGTGTCGGGCCGTCCGCCCAGCGACCGCGCGCTAAAGGTTCTGATGTCCATCGGCCTGACTGTTGTTCTGGCGTTGATGGTGTTCGGTTTGTCGAACGATTTGTTCTGCTAGGTCAACAATTCACCGGGCAGGGGTCAAAATCCTGCCCGATTGTTTCCGTAGAAATGGGTTCAAGGAAATGAAAGGACCGAATCTATGGACACGATCCAAGCCGGATATCGCAGCATGAGCCTGTTGGTGCGGGTGAACTGGGATCGCCTTCTGTATATCTCTGTTGTTGTCTTTGCTCTGTTCTTTGGCGCCTACCTTGGGGCCTTGATGGTTCAGTAGACCGCGCAGACCCAGTGCAACTTGCAGGCCTTGGGTAAACAACCCGAGGCCTTTGCTTTGTTGGCGTTCAGGTCCAAGTGGGCGCACAACAAGATATGGTGGCGCGCCTGCTTGCGTCACAAACAATTCAACATCATCGGCGAAAAAGCCCGCAAGCGGTCAATTGGCTGTTTGGTCCTTTTGACAAGGCCAGACATTCCCGATAGTCACATCTGCAAGGGATGTCTGATTGGATTGCGAAAATGGCAAAAGTCATTTCCGCGCGTGCTGCGCGTTTGGGAAACAAGCCGGCTGAGGCCGGGTCGTTTGGTTTGAAATCTTGGACACGCGCGGCGCTGATTGCTGCCGCAGTGGCAAGCGGGGCAGGGGTTGCAACGCTGCCTAACGTGGCTTGGGCGCAGAATTTCAGCTTTTCGTCCGTTACCATCGAAGGCAATGAACGGATCGAACCGGGCACAATCCTGTCTTATGCCGGGATCGCGCGGGGGCAGCAGGTGACTGCGGCCCAGTTGAACGATTCGTATCAACGCATCCTTGCATCCGGCCTGTTTGAGTCCGTTGATTTGATCCCGCAGGGGTCACGGTTGATCATCCGCGTTGGTCGAATATCCCACGATCAACGTCATCAATTTCGAAGGCAACCGCCGCATCAAGGACGAAGACCTTGAAGCGATTGTTCAGTCGCAGTCACGGCGCGTGTTCAGCCCGCGTCTTGCAGAAACCGACGCACAAAGCATTTCCGAGGCCTACAGCCAGCAGGGCCGTATTGCCGCTCGTGTCACGCCCAAGGTCATTCGCCGGTCGAACAACCGCGTTGATCTGGTGTTCGAAGTGTTCGAAGCGGCGTGGCCCGAGATTGAACGCATCGGCTTTGTCGGCAACGGCACCTATTCCGATCGGCGCTTGCGCCGGGTTCTTGAGACCAGCAGGCAGGCATCCTGCGCGCGGTCATCAAGAAAGACACCTTCATCGAAGACCGGATCGAGTTTGACAAACAGTTGTTGCGCGATTTCTACCAGTCGCGCGGGCTATGTCGATTTCCGCATCACGGGCGTGAACGCCGAACTTGCACAGGAACGCGACGGATATTTCGTGACGTTCAATGTCGAAGAGGGCCAGCAATTCCAGGTGGGCGCCGTCAGCGTGACCTCGGATTTGGCCGAGGTGGACCCAGAGCTATTTCAGGACAAGCTGAAACTGCGCGAAGGCGTTGTATATTCGCCAAGCCATGTGGAAACTGAAATCGCCCGACTGGAACGTCTGGCGATCCGCGAAGGACTGAACTTTGTTCGTGTGGAACCACGGATCACCCGCAATGACCGCGACCTGACGCTGGACGTGGAATTCATGCTGACGCGCGGTGAACGCATCTTTGTCGAACGGATCGACATCGAAGGCAACACAACCACCATGGACCGCGTCGTGCGGCGCCAGTTCGAAGTGGTCGAAGGCGATCCCTTTAACCCACGCGCCATCCGCGAAAGCGCCGAACGCATCCGCGCGCTTGGGTACTTTGGCAACGCTGATGTTCAGGCGCGCGAAGGGTCCACACCACAACAGGTTGTTGTGGACGTGAATGTCGAAGAACAGCCCACAGGGTCGCTATCATTTGGCGGGTCCTATTCGTCGACAGATGGTTTCGGCCTGACGGCGTCGTTCAGCGAACGCAACTTCCTTGGGCGTGGACAGAACCTGTCTTTTGGCATCAATTCGGCCGCTGATACGCGGGCCTATAACTTTAGTTTCTACGAACCTGCTGTGTTGGGCCGGAACCTTGGGTTTGGCATTGACCTGAACTATTCGGAATCCGATAACAGCTCGGGCACGCTATATGACACGTCGATTGGCACGTTCCGTCCGTCGCTGTCGTTCCCGCTGTCGGAAAACGGTCGTCTGCAACTACGCTATACCTTGCGCTATACCGATCTTCGGGCGGACGCCACCAATACCGAACTGGGCGCCCTGATCGCGGCAGAATCCGCGCAAGGGCCGCGCTATGACAGTTCGATCGGGTACACCTACAGCTATGACACGCGCCGGACAGGTCTGAACCCGAATGCGGGCGTGCTGTTGGAGTTTGGGCAGGACTTTGCCGGTCTTGGTGGCGACACGACATTCGTCAAAACCTCGCTTCGCGGGGTCGCACAGACCAAGGTTCTGAACGAAGAAGTGACACTGCGGGCATCGCTTGAAGGCGGCGCGCTGAGCTATTCCAAAGGCTCTAGCCGCGTTCTGGATCGTTTCCTGATCGGCCCAAGCATCATGCGTGGCTTTGAATACGGTGGTATTGGCCCGCGCGAAGTGAACGCGGCGACAAACACCAACGATGCGCTCGGCGGCAACTTTTATGCCGTAGCCCGGTTCGAAGCGGAATTCCCGCTTGGCCTGCCCGAAGAATACGGCATCTCCGGTGGGGTCTTTTACGACGTCGGATCGGTCTGGGGTCTAAGCAATTCCAACGGCAACGTGCTGTACGAAGATTTCTCGGATCGTCACGTGGTCGGGGTGTCAATCTTCTGGGACAGCGCGATCGGGCCGCTACGTCTGAACTTCTCGGAAGCGCTGAAAAAAGAAAAAGAAGACAAACCGTTGAACTTCAACCTGTCGATTTCGACCCAATTCTGATGCCGCGATGCGCCTTGCCTGTTTGATCGTCGCGTTGGGGGTGGCCTTTGGGGCCGGTCCCGTTGCGGCACAAAATGTTGGCGGGCCGTTGCAGCAAGGCGTGGTGCAAAGCCCCGTGCTTGTGGTCGAAATTGACCGTCTGTTTTCGCAAAGCATCTTTGGTCAGAAAGTCGCCGCCGAAATCGAAGCCGAAGGCGGGCGTATCGCCATGGAAAACCGGCAGATTGAAACGGAACTGATCGAGGAAGAACAGCGCCTCACCCAGCAACGGGCCGAACTTGAACCGGACCAATTCCGCCCTCTGGCGGATGCGTTTGATGCCAAAGTGGAGAACCTGCGTCGCGAACAGGATGCCAAGGCCCGTGCGCTTGGCGCCCGGACTGACGAAAGCCGCCGTGCGTTCCTGAATGCTGTGCAGCCAATCCTGCAGGAAATCATGCGCGAATCCGGCGCCGCCGTTTTGCTGGATCGCCGTGCGGTGTTTTTGTCGGACGAAGCCGTTGACGTGACCGATCTGGCCATCGCCCGCATTGATGCCGCCATCGGGGATGCCGCCGAAGGATCCGTTGGCTCGCCAGACAGCGCACCTGCGCCGGGTGACGGTAACGATCCGTAACGCAGCGTGTGGTGTTGGACGCTTGCCCCGGTTCGGGCGGCTTGCTAGTGACGTTTAAGACGACAACAAAGGCCACAGTTTCATGACCGACACGCTTGCTTCTGCCGACATCCAACTGATCCAACGCATCATTCCGCACCGGTATCCCTTTCTTTTGGTGGATCGCGTGGTTGATATTGACGGGACAGCCTCGGCCACGGGGATCAAGAACGTGACGATGAACGAACCGCATTTTCAGGGCCACTTTCCGGGCCTGCCGATCATGCCGGGTGTGACAATCGTCGAAGCCATGGCGCAGACTGCGGCCGTTATGGTGGGCACAACGCTGGATATGGCTGACAAGGACATGAAGGTCTATTTCATGGCCATCGACAAATGCAAATTCCGTCGCAAAGTTGTGCCGGGCGATCAACTGTTGATGAAACTGACAACGTTGCGCGGCAAACCGGGTGGCAAAGTCTGGAAATTCGGCGGCGTCGCCGAAGTCGAAGGCGAAATGGCCGCCGAGGTGGAATTCACCGCCATGATGGACCTGCCCGCGTGAGCAGCACCGTGATCCACCCAAGTGCCGTCATCGAAGACGGTGCGCAGATCGGGCAGGGGGTCCAAATTGGCCCGTTTTGCCACGTCGGTCCGAATGTTGTTTTGCACGACCGGGTAGACCTGAAATCGCATGTGGTGATCGGCGGCAAGACCGAAGTCGGAGAAGAAACGGTGATCTTCCCGTTTGCGGTGATTGGCGAAATCCCGCAGGACTTGAAATTCAAGGGCGAAGAAACCGGTCTGATCATCGGCAAACGCAACCGCATTCGCGAACATGTCACCATGAACACCGGCACCGAAGGGGGTGGCGGTCTGACACGCGTGGGGGATGACGGTCTGTTCATGGCCGGCTGCCACGTGGCACATGACGCGCAGGTCGGCGACCGGGTGATCATCGTAAATTCGGCGGCGCTGGCTGGGCATTGCGTGATCGAAGACGATGTGATCGTCGGTGGTTTGTCCGGTGTGCACCAATGGGTGCGCATTGGTCGTGGCGCTATCATTGGCGCGGTCACTATGGTGACCAATGATGTTATACCGTACGGGCTTGTTCAGGCGCCGCGTGGCAAACTGGACGGGCTGAACCTTGTCGGGCTTAAACGCCGTGGCGTGGCGCGTTCGGATATCACCGCATTGCGCGCCGCCTTTCAGATGTTGGCGCAAGGCGAGGGACCGTTTCAGGACCGCGCCCGCCGACTGGGCCAAGAAACCGAGAGCGATTATGTCCGCGAAATCGTCGAGTTTATTCTGGGCGACAGCGACCGGTCGTTCCTGACACCGGGCTGAGTGGCCCGGTGTTGGCGCTGATTTCAGGGCAGGGGGATTTGCCAAGCGCCGTGGCCAGGGCTTGTGACACGCAGCCCTTGGTCTGTGCGCTGCACCCGTTCACGCCCGACGCGCTGCACGTGGATCGCACGTTTCACATCGAACGGCTGGGATCGTTTCTGCGCTGGCTGCGTGGACAGGGCGTGACACAGGTTTGCCTGTGTGGCCGGGTGACCCGGCCTGACATTCGCCTGACCCGGCTGGATCTGCCAACGCTGCTGTTGCTGCCGCGCATACGCCGGGCCATTGGACGCGGTGATGATGGCGCATTGCGCATCGTGATTGGCATTCTTGAGGACGCGGGCTTTGAGGTGCTGGGCGCCCATGAAGTGGCCCCATCGCTGGTGCTGCCTGCTGGTGTCCCAACACAGGCCCAACCCACGCCTGACGCGCAACGTGCCGTTGCTGTTGCATTGCAGGTCAGCGCCGATCAGGGGCGCAGGGATCTGGGGCAGGCCTGTGTTATCCGACAGGGGGCTGTCGTCGCCCGCGAAGACACGCGCGGCACCGATGCAATGCTGGCGGACCTGCCTGACAACACGGCCACTCCGGATGGCGTGTTCTGGAAAGGCCCCAAGCTCAATCAGGACCGGCGCGCGGATTTGCCAGTGATTGGCCCCAAGACCGCCCATGCGGTTGTGCGTGCGGGGCTTGCGGGCATGATTATCGAGGCAGGCGCAGTCATGGTTCTGGACCGCGACAAAGTCGTCGAAACGCTGGACGCGGCGGGCCGCTTCCTTTGGGTCAGAAAGGGCTAGGTCATGCGGGTCTTTATCACGGCGGGCGAAGCATCGGGTGACAAACTGGGCGCGGCCCTGATGGCCGGCCTCAAGGGCCTGATGCCAGACGTCACATTCACCGGGATCGGCGGTGAACGCATGATGGCCCAAGGTTTGGACAGCCTGTTTCCGATGGATGAAATCAGCGTCATGGGGGTGACGGAAATCTTGCGTGAATACCGCCACCTGAAGGCGCGCATTCGCGAAACCGCCGACACGGTGATTGCCCAACAGCCCGACGTTCTGATCACCATTGATCTGCCCGAATTTTCTTTGCGCGTTGCGCGGCTGGTCAAGGCCGCGTCCGACATCCGTGTCGTGCACTATGTGGCGCCCACGGTGTGGGCGTGGCGGCCAAAGCGCGCCCAGAAGATGGCGGCACATGTGGATCAGGTGCTAGCGCTCTTGCCGTTCGAACCGCCCTATATGCAATCTGCGGGGATCGCTTGCGACTTTGTCGGCCACCCGGTGGTCACCGACCCGATTGCCACCGAAGCCGAGGCTGCGGCCTTTCGCCAAACCCATGGCATTGACGGCCCCATCGCACTGATCCTGCCGGGATCGCGCCGCAGTGAAGTGTCACGCCTTTTGCCCGTCATGGGGGACGTGGTGAACCGTTTGCATCAGGCGCGCCCTGATCTGACGTTCGTGATGCCCTGCGCGCCTTCGGTGGTGGAATTGGTTCACACCGGTCTCAGCGGCTGGGACGTGGCGCCCGTGGTGATTGATCCGCGTACGCACGACACTGACGGGTCTCTGAAACGTGCAGCGTTTCGTGCGGCGGACGTGGCGCTTGCGGCGTCGGGCACCGTGTCGCTGGAACTGGCGGCAGTGGGCACACCCATGGTGATCGCCTATGACATGAGCTGGTTGTCGCGCCAGATCATCGGGCGTATGCTGTTGGTAGACACGGTGACACTGGTCAATCTGGTGTCCGAAACCCGCAGTATTCCTGAATTCATTGGCCAAAAATGCCAACCCGGTCCGATTGCCGATGCCGTGCTACAGGTTCTGGACGATCCCGCAGGTCAACGCGCGGCCATGGCCCTGACGATGGAACGTCTTGGAAAAGGCGGTCCGCCCCCGGGTGAACGCGCCGCACGCGCGGTTCTGGACGGCATCGTAACTGCGCAGGGCGGATTGCATTAAACCGGTGATGAACCCGGCGCCTGTGCAAACCGTCCAGTGGTGCGCAGTATCGCTCAGTAGACGCGAAGCGGTCTAGACAAAGAAAAAGTCGGCTGCATCGATGCTGGCCAGATCGGTGTTCTTGATAAGAATTGTGCCGTTGGCCCATGTCACGTCGACATGATTGCCCGATTGCGTCACCGTCAGATCAGCAAAGCTGCCACCACGAAATTTGATCAGGTCCAGCCCGTCTTCAAAGTCCTGAATGGCATCTTGTCCTTCGTCGGCATTGAAATTGTAGACGAATACATCAGCGTCTTCGCCCCCGACCAGAACATCACGGCCCCGGTTGCCTCCCAAGACATCCCGCCCGCTGCCGCCATAGATCGTATCCCGGCCTGATCCGCCGTACAGTTGGTCTTGGCCGTCATCGCCGTGGATCAGATCACCGTGCTTTTGGCCAAAGATCACATCGCGCTGCGCCCCACCTTGAATGTCATCAGCGCCACGCCCGCCCAAGATGCGGTCACTGCCCGCGCCACCGGTCACGGTATCGTTGCCATCCTGCGCATTGATGCTGTCTGCCTCATCCGTGCCTGCCAACAGGTCGTCACCTTCGTAGGTCAGGTCAAAAAGGCGGGTCACCGGATCCTGATACCCGACACCTGACGAATAATCCCATGATATCGCAACGCGACCGCCACCCAGATGAATGCCACTGGACGCGATTTGATAAATGCCGTTCTGCACGCTCAGATCAATTGGCGCGCCAACAAGGCTCATATCGGCGTTCAGCACTTGGCCGCGAAAGTCTTCCCAGTCGGTATAAACCGCAAAGAACTGACCAAAGGGCAATTCGATCAGCTCGACTCCGTCTACCGACCAACCGCCCGGCGTGGCCGAGGTAATGACGGCATCCGTTTCCGTCCAAACCAGTGTCTGCGCGTCCAGCGAAAAGACTGTCATGCCTTCGTCGGTCGCCTGCTGCCAATCCAAAGGGTCGGGCACCCAGTGGGCTGCAGCAATACGCAAAATCCCGTCGCCCGTGGACTGTCCAAAGGACATACGGAACACATCCGCAGTGGCCCCGAAATAATGTGTGGCGGTAAAGATTTGCTGCCCGCTGTCGGGGTCAAACGACGTGATCTTGTAGCGGCCCACCTGATTGGCCACGGTGAACATCGCGTACAACACACCGTCGACGATTTGAACCAATGGTTCACTACTGTCCGTGGTGAACCCGATGTCGACCGTTGCACCTGTGATGGCACCGGTTTGATCCATCACCTGCGTATAGTAGCGATCACCTTGTTGGCCGGTGAAAATGTCGCTGGTTTCCACACGCGACACAACAATCACTTCACCGGGGTTTTCCCCCGCAATGATGCTAACGATTTCAGCGCCGCCGGGAACAGACGTCAGCGGCGTGGCGGTGGTGCTCGTGCCTTCGGCGCCAAGGTTTGAGTAGGTCTGGATCAGGACTGACGTGCCACTGGTCCGGAACACGGCCAAACCGCCGTCTGCGGTGGCCACAACGGGGTAGTCTGCCAAAGGTGCCACGGTCACCCCATCGGGGTGCAGCATGAAATCGTCGCCCACTCGGGCACCATTGCGGTCAAAGATCTGCGCGAATCGTGTGAACCCGCCGGAACTGCTCAGGACATTGCCATCGGGATCCCGTCCGCTGCCGTCTGCCCAACTGACAAGGTAATTGCCATTTTCCAGCATGACCATCTGCGGACGATACTGGATATTTGCTGTAGACGATGGAATGACAAATTCAGCACCGGGAACAAATGCAGGCATTTTGGCTCTTTTCTAAAATGGGACTCGCGACTGTGACGTGATAATGCGCATAAGCTCTTGGAAAGCAATGGGATAATTGTCGCGCGACACGTGCCTGTTGCGTTCGCGGCGCGACGGGTTTGGTAGGCCCGGAGGGACTCGAACCCCCAACCAAGGCGTTATGAGCGCCCTGCTCTAACCAATTGAGCTACAGGCCCACCGTGATGCTTTCACTAGCATCCGGGGCAGGGGCGTCAAGAGTGAAGCGCGCTATGGGTTTCTGGCAACCCGAAGGCAAACGCCGATCCAGCAGTTTAGTGCGCGCGTTGCATGTCGTGCCCGGCGGTTTTGCGTGAAAGTGCCGAGGATTCGCCGGAAACCGAACGGTAGTACCGCGAAAAGAGGCCTGGGTTCTTGGATCGGGACGGCACGAAATCGCGGAACCGTTCCAATATTTGACGGCGCGTAGGTGTTTGACCCGATGCGCGACATTCATCGGTAAGATCGATCAAAATTTCGGTGACAGCTTCGCAGTCCTTGATACCGCACATCCTGATAATGTCCTGACCAGTTCTGGAGTGGGCCCAGAACATCAGATCACAGCGGCCCGCCATGCCGCGTGCAGTGGCCTCTTCGATCGTGTCACGCACGATGCTCAACACCGCCATTTGCCTACGG
The DNA here is from genome assembly GCA_947561585.1 of Caprella mutica. Classification (NCBI taxonomy): domain Eukaryota; kingdom Metazoa; phylum Arthropoda; class Malacostraca; order Amphipoda; family Caprellidae; genus Caprella; species Caprella mutica. Next base: position 14,604 of record CANNZV010005709.1, on the reverse strand, counting down.
AAAGCATAGGTTTCACGGCTGGGACGGTTCACTTTCTTTTTCAACTCACTTACTCCATTTGGGGCATTTCAGCGCCCTCTCGCACCCATAAGGAGAGTTTTTTCCGCTCATTTGTGGCAATTTCTGGGCAATATGACTTTCAGACACATCTTTTAATCAAAGTGACGCCAAACAGCATCATTTCTGTTAACCCTTTTGGCAAAAACAACAAATTCGGGCGTTTTGCCTTACCTAGGGTCAACCTATCCAAGCTGTCGTTTGCCACATTGCCCAGACAATGGCGCCCAAAGGCAGGGACCAATACAGCAGCCCACGAAGGAATCCTTTGACACGGCCACGTTGTATCAAGGTAGCAATTTCGATGCGCTGTGCCTCGGTCGGGGGGGCGGTCAGCCGCTCCATCATCTCAACCGCCATGCGCGTGGCTTGCGCCTTTTGCGCCTTCCACAGGGTCGCGGCAAAAACGGCATGCACCAGCGTAGGCAGGAACGTGGTAAATGCCATGATCCACAGCGCCATGCCTTGCGCCGGGTTTTGCAGGGCATTGGCCCAATAGCCGCGCCAATCCAATGGCACGGTGGCGGGTGACACGTTTTCCCAAACGCTGAGCGCGCCCACCATCAACCCCAACAGCAGGACAAAGAACCCGGCGGCACAAACCACGTCCACCACCAGATGCAGAGCCAGCCCCAAATGGCCGGGACGGCGCTTGGCCATGTAACGCAGCAGGGCACGGGTGACGGCCAGCGACAGCCAGTCGGCGATGGCGTTGGTGAGGGGGAGGAAGAGGAAGAGAAATATATACCAAGGTGCGATGACCATAAAGCCTGCACCCACGGCACTTGCTACGAACGAAGGGCCCAAAAAACGAGTTCCCACGACTTTTTCCCTCCGAATAAATACAAACAAAATTGCACTCAGAAAAGTGTAAGAGACAAAAATCCATCGGATTTCCGAATGGGCGGATGCCCACATTTTTAAAACTGCGAACACCACACCGACTGTTGCGGCAAGATACGCCACCAAGATCAACAGGGACCCGAGCGTGATGACAAGGAAGGAAAATATCGGTTTCTGAGCCGATCTAATTTTGTCAAATGCCGAACTATGATGATCGCGCAGTGGATTTGATTGGTTGATGAAGTTGAGACCGAACTCAAATAGCGCAACCACCAACGCGATGCTCGTCAGTGCGGTAAAAGCTTTTAGAAGTCGGCTTGCTAGTTTTATCTCGTCGTCAAAAACAAGAAACCCGCCGGCGCCGTTTGGGCTAATCACAACCCACGCAATCAGCCCTGCCGCCAGTGGATACAGATACGCCAACGTGAGGCAGCGTCCGAATGCATTCCGGCTGAAGGGCTGCCCATAAAACCGATCCGCCCAGTCCAACAACCAATCCAGAGTAATGTAATACCCCTGCGCCTCGGTGCATCTGTGCCGGTCGATCAGCCGGGCGCGGTATTCGGGGTCGGCGACCTCGGCCTTGATCTGGCCATATCGGCAGATCACCAGCGGCACCGCCACGGCCAGCACAACCGCTGCCCATGTGCCGATCACCCCGGCCCAATCAAACCAATCCTTGCCCGTCTCCACCCGTCCGTCCCGTGCTGCCCGTCGTCATCTTCGCATGATCCTCATGCGCGTCAAGCGGGGCAGACTTTCGCGCGAAACCTGTTTGTACGTTTTGTCAAAACAACCGGACAAAACGTACAAAACGTCTTGCTCGCCGCCAGCACATTGCAGCCTTTGCCCAGATGCGATAAGCGCGGCGCAAAGCTTTTGGAGACGCCAGATGAGCACGGACAACAAGGGCCTGACCTATGCGCAGGCGGGTGTGGATATTGATGCGGGCAACGCTTTGGTGGAACGGATCAAACCCGCCGCCAAGCGCACGAACCGCCCCGGTGTGATGTCTGGCCTTGGCGGTTTCGGTGCGCTGTTTGACCTGAAAGGCGCAGGGTACGACGACCCAATTCTGGTGGGGGCCACCGATGGTGTGGGCACCAAACTGCGTATTGCGATCGACACCGGACATGTGGATGGCGTGGGTATTGATCTGGTGGCCATGTGCGTCAACGATCTGGTGTGCCAAGGCGCCGAGCCTTTGTTTTTCCTAGACTATTTCGCCACGGGCAAGTTGGATACAGACACCGCCGCGCGGGTAGTCGAAGGCATTGCCGAAGGCTGCGTGCGGTCTGGTTGTGCGCTGATCGGCGGGGAAACCGCCGAGATGCCCGGCATGTACCCGGCGGGCGATTTTGACCTTGCGGGCTTCGCCGTGGGGGCGATGGAACGCGGCGCGGACCTGCCTGCGGGCGTGACTGAGGGCGATGTGCTGCTGGGGTTGGCGTCTGACGGCGTGCATTCGAACGGCTACAGCCTTGTGCGCAAGCTGGTCGACGTGTCGGGCCTTGGGTGGGACGCTGATTGCCCTTGGGCCGATGGGTCGCTGGGAGAGGCGCTGCTGACGCCGACACGTTTGTATGTAAAACAAACGCTTAGCGCCGTACGGGCAGGGGGCGTGCACGCGCTGGCCCACATCACCGGCGGCGGTCTGACGGAAAACCTGCCGCGTGTTCTGCCTGAGGGCATGGGCGCGGACATCGACCTGAACGCGTGGGAATTGCCGCCTGTTTTCAAATGGATGTCCGAGGTTGGCAGCATTGCCGAGGCCGAAATGCTGAAGACCTTTAACTGCGGCATCGGCATGGTTGTTGTTGTTGCGGCTGACCGCGCTGACGCCGTGACCGCGCTGCTGGCCGAGCAGGGTGAAACCGTCGCGCGTCTGGGCACTGTGACAGGCTCGGGAAGCATGGCTTACACAGGCGCGCTGCGGTGAAACGGGTTGCGATCCTGATTTCGGGCGGTGGCTCGAACATGGTCAAACTGGTTGAAGACATGACAGGCGACCACCCGGCGCGGCCTTGCCTTGTGGCGTCCAATGATCCGGGCGCCGGCGGATTGGTGGCGGCGCAGGCCATGGGTGTGCCCACAGCGGCGGTGGATCACAAACCCTTTGGCAAGGACCGCGAAGCGTTTGAAGGCGCTTTGCGCAAATTGATTGATGAAACGCAACCTGACATTCTGTGTCTGGCGGGGTTCATGCGCATTCTGACGCCGTCCTTTATCGCCGCTTACGAAGGGCGGATGCTGAATATTCATCCGTCTTTGCTGCCCAAGTACAAAGGCTTGCACACACATGCCCGCGCCTTGGAGGCTGGCGATGCCGAAGCAGGCTGCACCGTGCACCAAGTCACGCCAAAGCTGGACGATGGCCCGATCCTTGGACAGGCGCGTGTGCCAATTGAAACGGGCGATACGCCCGACACGTTGGCGGCCCGCGTTTTGGTTCAGGAACACCGGCTGTACCCGGCGGTGATGCGTCGATTTGCAGCCCAAGACACACGCCCGATCTACTTGCCCTGAGTGTCGTTTCCCTTGGCCGGGAAATGGTGTAAGAGGCAGGCGGCCCGGCGCATAGACACGAACAAAAGAAAAGCCTGCGATGCAGACCATTACAACGACTGAAGACCTGCAAACCTTTTGCGACCGTGCAAAGGGAAAGCCCTATGTCACTGTTGATACAGAGTTTTTGCGGGAACGGACCTATTATTCCAAACTGTGTCTGATCCAGATTGCTTTGCCCGGACGGGATGATGCAGACGCGGTTCTGGTGGATCCGTTGGCGGGCGATATGTCGCTTGAACCCCTGCTGGAGGTGTTCCGCGACGAAAGCATCGTCAAGGTGTTCCATGCAGCCCGGCAAGACCTTGAGATTTTCTATATTGATCACGGTGTGATCCCCACGCCGCTATTTGATACGCAAGTTGCGGCAATGGTGTGTGGGTTTGGCGAACAGGTTGGCTATGAAACGCTGGTCAAACGGATTGCCAAGCAAGGCGTCGACAAGTCGTCGCGGTTCACCGATTGGTCACGCCGTCCATTGACGGATGCGCAGAAGACCTATGCTTTGGCCGATGTCACGCATTTGCGCCAAATCTATGAATTCCTTGCCAAGAAACTGTCTGACAGTGGGCGCGCGCATTGGGTGGCCGAAGAAAACGCGGTTCTGACGAATCCGGAAACCTATATCACGCGCCCACAAGAAGCGTGGCAGCGGATCAAAACGCGGTCGTCTTCACCACGGTTTCTGGCGATTGTTCGCGAACTGGCGACGTTCCGCGAAGGGTATGCGCAAGATCGCAACATTCCGCGAAACCGGGTGTTCAAGGACGATGCACTGGTCGAACTGGCATCGACCAAACCGGTCACGATGAACGATCTGGGGCGGTCGCGCCTGTTGCTGCGCGATGCCCGCAAGGGGGCCATTGCCGAGGGCATTCTGGCGGCTGTCAAAGCGGGGCAGGACTGTCCAAAGGACCGGCTCCCCGAGGTCGAAAAAGACCACAAGAAACTGCAAGTGAACCCGGCACTGGCGGATTTGCTGCGCGTTCTGTTGAAGGCAAAAACCGAAAGCATGGGGGTGGCGTCCAAACTGATTGCACCTGCTGCGGATCTGGATCGGATTGCCGCGGGCGAACGCGATGTGGCAGCGCTGTCCGGATGGCGCCGCGAGGTGTTCGGGGATGATGCCTTGCGCCTGTGCAGCGGCGAGATTGGGTTGGCCGCCAAAGGAAACACCGTTCGGGTGGTTGAACTTTGAACGCAAAAAAGGCGCCGACGTAACGGCGCCTTTTTTGTTAGTCGAGAAAGCGTTGTAGGGGAAAGATCCGCTGTCGGTTTAGCGGCGTGATACCCGGCTGTTGCGCGCGCCTTGCACACGAATGTCCCGGATACCGGCCAGATCGTTGTCAGACAGCCAGATGGCGGCGGTCACGGTGCGCGACCATTCGGTGCCAGAAGGTGCGGCCTGTTGGATCGCCTTGAAAGTGTAGACCAGCGAATCGGCGTCCGACGCCTCTTCGTCTTTGACCAGTTTCAGATCGAACGGGCCTTGGCGGTCCGTCACGCCAGTGGCACGGATGATGGCACCGCCGGGACGGCGTTCAATCAGCAATTCGCTGACTTCGCCAACGGCCCAGCCTTGGTAGGCCGAGTCCTGTTCCTGACGGAAAACCGACGCACGGCGACGTGGGATCAGGGGGTTTACGTCGCCTTCGACGACAGGTTCCGATTGCCCGCGCCCAAACCAGTTGAAAGGGTTCAACCGCGAGTCGCGAACAGCGCCGCAACTGGTGAGAACCACCGCTGACAGTACCAGAACGGTAAGAGGTGTCTTCATGCCTGTTTGCCCCCTGTGACGTATCGCAGAGTTATCGCATTCGCGGGCCATTGAAAAGCGTCAAGGGACTGGACGTTGGCGCCGTCTCTGCCTAGGTCGTGGTGCGAAAGGAGATGCCCCATGGCCCAAACTGCATTCGAAGAGGTTGTCGAGGATTTTGAATTCCTTGAAGATTGGGAAGATCGCTATCGCATGGTGATTGAAATGGGCAAGGACATGCCGCCCATGGACGATGCACTTAAGGTGCCCGCCACCAAGGTCGAAGGCTGTGCCAGTCAGGTCTGGTTGCACATGACGCCAGAAGACGGGGTGTTCCATTTTCAAGGTGACAGTGACGCGATGATCGTCAAAGGCCTGATTGCGCTGTTGCACAGGCTGTATGATGGGGTGCCAATGACGGACCTTGCCAAGGTCGATGCGCGGGCTGAATTGGGGCGTTTGGGGCTGAACGACCATCTGTCGGCGCAGCGGTCCAACGGGCTGCGGGCGATGATTGCGCGCATTGCCGAGCAAGACGGCGCGTCGGTGGGGTAACCGTGGCGGGACGCGCTGATCGGGGCTCTGCCCCCGGCCTGCGGCCTCCCCCGGGATATTTTGGGCAATTGGAAATCATGAAATGCGCGAGGGCGGCGTGGCCCTCGCGCATTTGATTTTACGGGAAGTTGGTGTGCACCGCGTTCCGCGCTGCCTGATCAATGGTGACGCCGGCGCGGGTCTGGATATCTGCTGACAGTGCGTTGAACAGATCCTGCGCCACATCGTTTGCCGCCTGTTCCCCAAACAGTTGGGTCAACTGCTTGGCAGCTTCGCTGTCGCGGTCAGCGGGGGTGATTTCGTCGAGCCGCAGGATCAAAGCCTCACCCGAACCTTCGATCACACGTACGTCGCCAACCTCAAGATCGAAGGCTTCGGACATAAGCTGTGGCGGCAGTCCCGCTTCAAACGACGTGCGGCTCAGGGCCTGCGCGGTTTGCGGTGTCAGGCCTGCGGCTTCAAACGTTTGGCCTTCGGACAGTTTTGGCGCAATCAGGTTCGCTTCTTCGACCAGCGCTTTGGCTGTGGCGTCCTGTTCCCATCCGGCCTGTACGGCGGCGCGCACATCTTCAAAGGGTTGCGGCGCGGCTTCGCGGATTTCTTCGAGGCGCAGGGCAAACACGCCACCGTCGCCCAAAGTTTCGATGGTGGGGTAGTCGTCCGCGGTAACTTGCGCTGCGGCTTGGCGGAAGCCGTCATAGCCTGCGATATCTTCGGCGCTGTCTGCGTTCCAAGCGATCTGGCCCAATTGCAGATCGGTTGCTGTGGCAAGCTCTTCGAGCGTGGCGCCAGCAGCCAGTTCGTCGTCAAACCCCTGCATCTGCGTGTCGATGACCCGGCGCGCGCGGTCCAGAGCCAACGCATCACGCAGCATCGGTTGTGCCTCTTCGAACGAGGTGTTTTGCGCGGCCAGAACCGCGTTCACGCGAAACAGAGCCGGGCCAAGATCGGTGGGGGCAGGGCCAACAACTGCGCCAACCTCGGCGCCAAAGACGATGTCTGAGGCCGCGCCCAGATCACCGGCGGTTACGTCGCCCAGATCGGTGTCTTCCAGTGCCAGACCGCGATCTGCAACGAGATCTTCGAAGCTGGCGTCGCCAGCAGTGACACGGGCCATCGCGGCGTCGGCTGCAGCCTGATCTGCAAACGGCAGGCGTTCGACAAGCCGCCGTTCCGGCATGTTGAATTCGGCCTGTTGTTCTTCATACGCTTCGCGCAGGGCGTCTTCATCCACCTCGACACTGTCCAGAATCATGTCCGGGGTCAGCCATGCATAGGTGATCTGTTTTGTTTCGGGCAGGGTGAAGGCGTCAAGATTGGCCTCGTACCATGCCAGCAAATCGTCATCGGTGGGCGCGTCAATGCCTGTTGTCAGGCCTTCGCGGCCCAAGGCAGCCCATGTAACACTTCGCCGCTCGCCAAAGTAATCGACCAGCGTGTTCATGTAGGTGTCAGGCAGTTTTGTGCCTGCGATGATCGCGCCTTGCAGCACCGTCGAGGCCGCTTCGCCGCGCAGAGTTTCTTCAAAATCGCGCTCGTTCATGCCTGCGTTGTCAACGGCAAAGGCATAGGCGTCGCGGCTGAACTGCCCGTCGGCGCCCTGAAAGGCCGGTATATTGCGGATGTCGCCGGCCAGACGTTCGTCGCCGATGGACAGGCCAACGCGCGCCGCTTCGTCTTCGAGAGCGGCGGTGACCACCAATTGCGACAGGACGCGATCCGGCAGGCCAAGTGCTTGGGCGTCGCGAAAGGTGACTTGCTGTTTTGTCTGGGCTTCCACGGCGCTGATTTCGCTGCGCAGGGCGCGGAAATACGACGGCACGGGGATTTCGGTTTCTCCGACGGTGCCGACGCTGCGGACATTGCCCGAGAAATTCGTTGCGCCAAAGCCTCCTAGGCCCAGCACCAGCATCCCCATCAGGATCCAGACCAATGTTTTGGTCGTCTTGCCCGCTTTTGCAGCCATCAAAGCCTCCCCGGTTGGCGCGTGTCGGCCCTGTCTACGCTGCGCCTATGCAGGCTGCAAGGGCCAGTCGAGCGCGGCAAGTCTGCGCGCGAATTCTGCAATACCGTCGCGGTCGGTATTGGCAAAGGCCACGCGGAACTGTCGGTCGCCGCTGGGATCGCCCGGAGGGGTAAACATGGTGGCGGGCAGGATCAGCACACCTGCGTCGTGCACCAGTTTTGGGGCCAGCGTCGCGGCGCCCTCTGCAAAAGGGTGTTCGATGTAGGCAAAATAGGCGCCAAGGCCCAGCAGCTTCCACCCTTTGGCGGCAAGTTGTGGAAAATGGTCCTGAATGGCGGCGCGTCGATCAAGAATGTCGGCGCGTTGTTCCGCAACCCACTGGGTGAGCGTCTGCAGGCCGTGCAAAGCTGCCTTTTGTCCCAAAGTGGGCGCGCATATTGCCACGGTGTCCATGAATTTTTCGATTTCGTGCAGCAATGGAGCGGCGGCAATGATGGCGCCCACGCGGTGTCCTGTCAGGCGAAAGGCCTTTGAAAAGCTGTAGAGCTGGATCAAAGTATCGTCCCAGTCGGGGTCCTGCAGCAGGTCGTGCGGCGCGCCGGGACGGCTGTCAAAATCGCGATAGGTTTCGTCGATGATCAGTTTGATGCCGGTGTCGCGGCACAGATCCATAAAACCGCGCAGCACTTCGGCCGGGTATTCCACACCGCAGGGGTTGTTCGGGCTGACCAGTGCGACGGCGCGGGTGCGCGGCGTGACCAGGGCGCGTGCCTGTTCTGGGTCGGGGATCAGATCAGGGCCGGTCGCCAACGGCACGGCCTTCACTCCCGACATATCAAGCCACATTTTGTGATTGAAATACCAAGGGGTTGGAAGGATAACCTCATCCCCTTCGGTGGTGAGTGCGGTCAGCGTGGCGGCAAAGGCCTGATTGCAGCCTGCGGTGATGCCAACCTGATTGTCGGCAACCGTGCCGCCATAGTGGCGCGCCCAATTGTCCGCCAGTTCTGCGCGCAGCTCGGGCAAGCCCAGAACCGGGCCGTAAAGGTGGGTGTCGATGACTTCGATCGCTTGGGCCATCGCCGCACGCAGCGGTTCGGGCGGCGGATCGGCAGGGGCGGCCTGACTAAGATTGATCAGCGGGCGATCTGGTGGGAACGTGACCCCATCCAGCCAACGCCGGGCCTCGGGGATGGGCGGGAAGAAAGTTGCTTGGGTCCGTGTCTTGGTCATGCGTGCGTTCCCGAATTGAGGCCCTTGCGGGCCGCTTTCACTTTTGGGGACGGTGTCCCCATGCCCCGCGGTGTTTTTGAACCAGTGAAGGACCGGGGCGTTTCGTCAGTCTTCGCCGCGATAGGGTTTGACGTATTGTAGCGCCATGTCCCAGGGGAAGAAAATCCACGTGTCTTGGCTGACCTCGGTGATGAAGGTTTCGACCTGTGGGCGGCCTTTGGGTTTGGCGTAAACCGTTGCGACATGCGCCTTGGGATAGAGCGAGCGGACCAGTTCCAGTGTTTTGCCGCTGTCAACCAGATCGTCGATGATCAGGATACCGTCGCCGTCCTGCATCAGGTTCGGATCGGGGGATTTGAGCACTTCGGCGTTGCGCCGTTCGTCTGCCTTGCCGCCCCCCGAGTGATAGGATCTGACGCTGATCGTGTCGACGGTACGAATGTCGAGTTCGCGTGCGACAATCATCGCAGGTGCCATGCCGCCTCGCGTGATCGCGACCACGGCGCGCCATGCGCCGTCATCCGGGCCGTGACCCTGCAGGCGCCATGCAAGCGCGCGGGCATCTCGGTGGAGTTGGTCCCAGCTGACGTGGAAGCCTTTTTCGTGGGGCAGACGATCATCGGTCATGAGCGGTGTCCTTGGATGGTGGTCAGGTGGCGATGCGCAGGGCCATGACGCCCAAAACCGCTGCGGCGGCGCGATCAAAGATGTATTTGCAGCGCAGATAGGCGGCGCGGACGATAGGAAGGGTCAGGCCAATACTGAGGACTGTGTAAAAGGCGACTTCGAGCGCGAAGTGATTGGCCAATATCAGCAGTGCGGAGTTTCCGGTGGGCATTTCAGGAAACACCGTCGTGAAGATGGCGGCGACAAACACTACAGCCTTCGGGTTGGCCAGATTCGTTACCAGCCCCAGCCGAAACCCGTTGAGTCCCTGCGGCAGAGTGGTTTGGGCATCCTCATCTGCGGCGCGCCACAGACGGTAAGCGAACCACCCCAAATAAAGAGCGCCGGCGATCTTGAGCGCGGCAAAGGTCCAAGGGGCAACGGCAAACAGCGCCGACAGGCCCAGCACCGCAAGGATGCTCCAGCAAACAGCACCGGTCGCCAGACCCAGCCCGCATAGCCATCCGTCGCGGCGCCCGCTGCCTAAACTGGCGCGCAGCATCGCGACAATCGCCGGTCCCGGAGACACAAGCGCCCCCAGAATAGCCAGATTGAACGCGATGAGCGCGGCAGTGTCCACGTCGGTTAGCCTTTGGTGATGTCGGGCGCGTCGACGGCCTTCATGCCGACCACGTGATAGCCTGCATCAACATGATGGGTTTCGCCCGTCACACCGCTGCCCAGATCGGACAGAAGATAAAGCGCGGATTTGCCCACGTCTTCGATGGTGACATTGCGGCGCAGGGGCGAATTGTATTCGTTCCACTTCATGATGTAGCGGAAATCGCCGATGCCACTGGCGGCCAGCGTCTTGATCGGGCCTGCGCTTATGGCGTTGACGCGAATGCCGTCTTTGCCAAGGTCTTCGGCGAGGTAGCGCACGGATGCCTCAAGTGCAGCCTTGGCCACGCCCATGACGTTGTAATGCGGCATGATGCGTTCAGCGCCGTAATATGTCAGTGTCACGGCAGACCCGCCGTTGTTCATCATCTTTTCGGCGCGCTGCATCACCGAGGTGAAGCTGTAGACCGAGATGTCCATCGTCATGGTAAAGTTGTCTTTGGACGTGTCCACATAGCGGCCACGCAATTCACCTTTATCGGAAAAGCCGATGGCGTGGACGATGAAATCCAGATTGTCCCATTTGGCCTTCAGGCCGTCGAACAGTGCGTCAATAGAGGCCTCATCCGCCACATCGCACGGCAGGACCATATCCGAGCCAAGCTGTGCGGCCAGCGGATCAACGCGCTTTTTCAGCGCATCGCCCTGATACGAAAACGCCAGCTCGGCACCCGCGTCGGCACAGGCCTTGGCAATGCCCCATGCGATTGATTTGTCGTTGGCAAGGCCCATGATCAGGCCGCGTTTGCCAGCCATCAGTTGGTTTGACATCTAGGTCTCTCCACCCATCTTTACGTTGCGGTGAGCTTTAGGCGAAACCCCCGCCCGCATCAAGCACTTGCGCCGGGTGGGGGTGACTGCCAAGGCTGGAACCAATGACCGGGGGCGCGGGCGCCCTGAACAAAAGGATCGGGATATGAGCGACAGAACTGGGATTTTCGCCGGGACAACCCGTTTGCCATCGCAAGGACCTGGCTGGCTGAGGCTGAGCAAAGCGAACTGAACGATCCCAACGCGATTGCCTTGTCGACGGTTGACAAAGATGGGTTGCCCAATGCCCGCATGGTCCTGTTGAAGGACATCACGGACGACGCATTTGTATTTTACACGAACTACGGCAGCGCCAAGGCCGGTGAAATCGATCAGGCGGGCAAGGCGGCGTTTGTCATGCACTGGAAATCTTTGCGCCGTCAGGTGAGGGTGCGTGGAACCGTTGTGCGCGAAGACGATGACAAGGCCGATGCGTACTATGCGTCGCGCTCACTCAAAAGCAGGTTAGGGGCGTGGGCGTCACGTCAATCTGAGCCGCTGGCGTCGCGCGCAACCTTGATGGCCGAGGTGGCCAAGTTGACACCTAAGCTGGGAACAAACCCGCCACGCCCACCATTCTGGGGGGGCTACCGGATTGTTCCAAGTGAAATTGAATTTTGGGCTGATGGCGCCTTTAGGTTGCACGACCGATTTCGTTGGACGTGGGATCCAAAGGTTAACGAATGGTTAATTGTACGCCTCAACCCATGAATTGTACCCTTTTGCACCTATAAATAACGATGCTGACACAAAAAAAACCCAAAAAGGCTGGCTTGCATTCATGGCGTGTAATGTCGCAAACACTTGGTGGGGATACGTCACGATCGTGGAAATGTTGGTTTGGAACTAGATGAACAAGAAGAGAAGCGCCTGATAGGGCGGGTCAAGTGGTTTGATCCGGTCAAAGGTTTTGGATTTGTCGTCGTCTCGGACGACGGCCCGGACATTCTGTTGCACGCAAACGTGCTTCGGAATTTTGGCCAAAGCTCGATTGCAGATGGCGCAACTATTGAAATTTCTGTGCAAAAAACGCCACGCGGCGAACAGGCTACGGAAGTTTTCAGCATCACACCGCCTGACGGCGGGGCCGGGGTGCCATTGGCCGATTTCGAGGATGTCGATCCCGAGATCATAGCAGCGGCCGAACTGGAACCTGCGCGGGTCAAATGGTTCGACAAGGGCAAAGGCTTTGGATTCGCCAACGTGTTTGGCAAATCTGACGATGTATTTATTCACATCGAAGTTCTGCGTCGGTCGGGCCTGTCAGATTTGCAACCGGGGGAAGCATTGGCTGTGCGTGTCATTGATGGCAAACGCGGGCGAATGGCCATGGAGGTTTTTGCATGGGAAGCCGCCTTGCCGCGATAAGTCTTGCGGTGTGTGTCGCGGGGGCGGGAGCAGCTATGGCTGGTCCTGACTGCCGCGACGATACCGTCTGGCTGCGTGGTGAATTTGGACAGGTGCGGTTTTCCGTCGATGTTGCAGATGATGCGCAGGAACGCGCCCAAGGCTTGATGCATGTGGACCATATGCCAGCCAGCCGTGGCATGTTGTTTGTCTATGAAAACGCACGTCGCGTCGCGTTCTGGATGAAGAACACTCTGATTCCGCTGGATATGATTTTTGCGGACAACCGGGGCGTGGTGATCAAGGTTCACGACCGGGCGGTGCCGCATGACGTAACCGCCATCCCGGGCGGTGGCGACGTTCGATACGTGTTGGAAATAAATGGCGGGCTGGCCAAATCCATGGGGATCGCACCGGGGGCGGAACTGCGCCATCCTGCGATTGTCGGGGCGGCGTGGCCGTGTGACGTGTCAACGGACTAGAGCAAAGCAAGTTTTTTTAAAAACCCGAAAAAATCGTTACGATTGGGTCGGTTTTGGGCTTTTCAAATGCGTTTGTCGGGGATACATCCCCGCGTACGGTCGGGGTGTGGCGCAGTCTGGTAGCGCACCTGTTTTGGGTACAGGGGGTCGTGAGTTCGAATCTCGCCGCCCCGACCACTTTCTTCTCATAATTGACAAGTTTGGTGTTGGCGCTCTGCTAGAGCGGTTTGGCGCGACGTGTCCGCAGGTTGGGGGCTGTCTGCCCCCAAGCCCCCGAGAGTATTTTTGGTCAAGAAGAAGCGCAAAGCGCGAAAGGGGCGGGTCCGATCGAGATCAGCCGCGGCGCCTGCGTCGTCGCCCGCCACCGCTGTCGTCGCCACCGGTGTTAAATCCAACGTTTGGCAGGGTGACGATCTTGGCCAGCTCCGGGAACGGGTCAGTTGCGTGTGGAATGGCGTTTGCGTTTACAAAGTGTTCTTGAAAACGCGGTTCAATTGCGGTTTCGACCTTGGTGATCTCACGCACGACGCGTTCGATTTCGCGCCGGGCGGCCAGATTGCACAGCGCGATGCGCGCGCCTGTGCCAGCGGCGTTGCCTGCACTGGTCACTTTGACCAGCGGCACATCCGGGATCATCCCCAGAACGATGGCGTGTTTGGGCGAAATATGCGCGCCAAAAGCACCCGCCAGCACCACACGATCCACGGTTTCCGTGCCCATTTCGTCCATCAAGAGCCGCGCACCTGCGTAAAGCGCGGATTTGGCCAGTTGGATGGCGCGGATGTCGCCTTGGGTCACGGTGATACGTGGGCCGTCATCGGCTGTGGCGTCGTGTATCAGATAGGCGTGCGTCCGGCCTTCGGGGACCGAACGCTCGGTGCCGGTCTGGGCGGCAGAACCAATCAGGCCAGATGGGTCCAACAGGCCCGCAATGCGCATCTCGGCAACCGCTTCGATAATGCCGGACCCACAGATGCCGGTGATTCCGGTGGCTGCGGTTTGATCCCAAAAACCGTCTTCGTCAGACCACAGATCGCACCCGATGACGCGAAAGCGCGGTTCCTTGGTGGCCGGATCAATGCGGATTGCTTCGATTGCGCCGGGCGCCGCGCGCTGGCCCGAGCTGATCTGGGCGCCTTCAAACGCCGGACCGGTGGGGGATGAACAAGCCAGCACACGGTCTGTGTTGCCCAGCAGAATTTCCGCGTTGGTGCCCACATCGACGACCAGAACAAGGTCTTCGCTCTTGCCCGGTTCTTCTGACAGGGCCACTGCCGCGGCATCGGCGCCCACATGGCCCGCGATACAGGGCAGGATATAGATCTGAGCGGCTTGGGGCAGGGCGGTCAGGCCCAGTTCGACGGCACTCAGCGACAGGCTGTCCGAAGTTGCCAGCGCAAAGGGTGCTTGGCCGAGCTCGACCGGGTCAATGCCCAACAACAGGTGATGCATGACCGGGTTGCAGACAAAGACCGCCTCAAGGATCAGGCCAGTGTCGATCCCGGCCTCTTGCGCGATGTCCTGGGCCAGCGTGTCCAGCGCCTCGCGCACGGCGCGAGTCATTTCCTGCGCGCCGCCGGGGTTCATCATGGAATAGGACACCCGGCTCATCAGGTCTTCGCCAAAGCGGATCTGCGGGTTCATGATGCCGGATGACGCCACAACTTCGCCCGTGTCCAGATTGGTCAGGTGCGCGGCGATGG
>CANNZV010005708.1:0-24239 GCA_947561585.1 Caprella mutica | reverse complement strand
GTTATTTATTTTTCTTATTTTGACCATTCAAAATATAATTTTAAAAAAAAATTCCTATCATTGCTAAGGTGATGCCAATAGCTCTCAATTGAAAGTTGCTACAAATAAGTAAGCTGAATACTGAAGAGAAGCAGACATTTTACTTTGCAGGAGAAAATATTAATATGCAAAGTAAACCGATATTCGAATATTGAAAATTGAAAGATTCTGATTACATAAAATCGTAGCGAAAGCAATAAAATTCCATTTAAAGTTGGTTTAAATTAAATTAAATAATTAATGAATGAGGAGTAACATTTTCTAAATAAAAATAATTTAGTTGCAAATTGATAAATGACTATATAGAGATAATATAGTGCAGTTTCCCGTTAAAAACATATTATCCGCCTCCTCAGATCTAGCTAAAGTTGTTCATTGAATGATGACGATAATTATTATAATAATTATAATGTTTATTGGTAAACCAAATACAAAGTAGATATGTATACATGCATATAAAATAATAAAAAATACTTTATTTTATTATAGCATAGGTCACCATAGTGTATATAAAATTAATGGCAGGGCTGAATATCATTAATCATAATAATTCAACTCATATAAGAATTATTATTCATGCCTAATGAATGTTTTCAAAGTTCAATTTCTCCCTCACTCCTCTATGTTCTGTTATTCTCACCTCTAACAATAAGACGGGTAAAGGAGGCACTGTTATTCTCATGTCCCTTATACAGTCCCTGGTCAGAGAGAGAGACAGAAGTTATCTCTATTTTATCTCGTCGTACTGTGCCGGAGATGGGAGCCTCAGGCAATCTCGATGGCTTGTAACTGTGATTGTTGTACTGCAGTGTAACTGATTCTCCTAGACTGGCAGTGACGGTTGGAAAGACAGCATCAACTCCATCTTTACCTGTAATTTAAGACAGTTATTAACATGATGAATGAGCTTATTAATATCACATAGCTAAAGAATTAGTACACTAGCTACGTATAATCAGTTAAAGTTTAGCTTAACGAAATAGAATTTGAAAATAAAATATTGAATGCTGGGAAAATAATAAAGATTTAATTATTTAACACGTTCGTTGGCAGAGTCATTTCATGAGGCGTACTCCGTGTGCCAGCTGCCAAAGAAGATATTTATAGTTCTTCAAATTAAAATGATAGCAAGTCTTGTCTGTTAGTCATATATACACATGGGTGGCCGGAAATTTCGGTCCAGGAATATTCGGTCATGAAATTTCAGTCTCTGAATAATAAATGGCTTCTCAACATAAATGACCGTTATCTAGTTTGCTGTATCTGCTAGTTTGTTGTACTGCACATTTCACGATTGTTTGAAAACCTGGCAGGGGGGCGGCACGTCCCCCGAAACATCTAATTTATAAGTCTTATTTATACTTGAGACAGAATTTTTCGCTCAAATCTCATTTTAAATAAATGTCAAAACATGTCAAAATTACTAATGTTACGTATCATTTTATAACTGTTAATGATGTTATCCACTTTTCATAAATAAACTAAACATTTTAGAGCTCACAATTTAAACTGTTTCAATTATTGTTCTTCAATAACACTACTATAAACTGAGACCTAGTTTCCCGAGACCGAAATTTCCTAGAACCATACACATGACATATTTTTACATCAAAATAATAACAGAGATGTATTATTATATATATTAATGGTACTTAGGTCGACAAATTTATTATTTCGATGAAAATAAATTTTTATTATTACTATTTTGTGAAGACAAATCTCTTACTTCGTACAAAGGTAAATATTTTGAAATATAGGAATTTAATTCATATTTCTTTGTGTTTATTTGTATAATACAGATTGAATATGATGATAGAAATGCATTTTATATATTATTTATACCACTGCCTTCAAGTGTGTGATTTTGTTCAAGAAATGGTGCCCAAATGGTGCCTCAATTTAGCCATAACGCTTTTGTAAAAGGTTCCTCTGCATGCCACATCTTCTTAAGCACGCCACAATAAAATGAGTGCAGGACGTGTTTGCACGTCATTGGCAGTGAATGTGTTGATGTTTTGAAGTCAGTTTCCTCTAATTAATAACATTTGTTGTTATGAACTCAGCCTCTACTATTCAAACGCTCAGAAAATAAATCACTCTCAAACTGTTGACAATTAGGAATTTATAAATGAGGAACAGATTAAGATGGACACTAATATTATCATCGGAAGATAATACACTAAATAACTTTAAAAACCATAGTAAATAATTACAGAAAAGAGTATCGCTTTGAAATGAAATACAGGGTGAGTGCTGTAAAGTATATATTTTAAATTTTTCTTCTATTTTAAGTTATTCGTTCTGCTGTAAATAAGTAACAAATTAATTTCTATTAGATTCAAGATATTTAACTGTGAATGTAAACAAAATAATTTATAAAAATAAATTCATTTTCTTTCCATTATAAAATGCATACATTTTCAGTGCCAATCCTGTATGATTCATATTAGACTATTTGTTAAATTATCATTGGATAACTTAGTGACTAAGAGTCGGAATCATTCCTATACTTCTTCACCTAAATTATTCTAATTAATTATTAATGTTTTAATTAATCGCATTTTCTTGAGTTCATACAACATAAAACATAAAAGTTTGTTAATTGTTTTTATTTTTGAAGTTCATTTCAATGGAAGATAAAAAAGAGAAAATTTCTTTATTTGCACCACATTGACTAACAAAACAATGCAATATGACACAGGAATAACTTATGAAACTCTTGAATAAATAACACTTCGAGTGTGACTTAAAATATATACCATTTATATTTCAATTTATTTATATATACCATTAAATGTAGTCCCCAAGATAGTCGTGATGTCCATTTCTATGTTAGACCTAATGCATCTTAGCACACCAACAGGTATTGTGGTTCTGTAGATTTGTAGTCCGTGAATACTTGTGAATTCACTGTCTTCGAATATTCCTTTATATTCTGGTTTGTTGTAGTTCCATTCAGTAATTTCTGGTTTAGCAGATGAGCTTTTCAAACTTTCCAGGCTATTAGGTAAGCAAGCGACTTGATGGTACGAATGAATATTGTTGTAATGAACCAGGACCATCTCATCGGTAACTGCACCTGTGAATGAAAACAAAATGTTTGAAAAAAAAAATGTCTACATGGAATATTTTTTTTTTTAACAATATATATTTCTAGCTTTTTTAATGATAAAAAACATGGGTAATTTTACATTTATTAGGTATGTACAACGTATATATTTAGTAGGTCTTGAATATAAATTTATGACTATCAGCCCCATACATTTAAATTATATCACAAATAAAATAATATTTGTTTCTGACGACTCGAAATTAAGTGAAACTGGAAATTATTTCCCCAAGTGATTTTAAATTATATTAATTATACTAAAGTGAGTTCTTATTTATAATATGATTACCTACTATATTAGCGTAATACTTCATAATAATAATGCTTTATAATCCTATATTTATTTATTTGTTTAACCGATAAACAAGAGCTATATGTTTTGTGTCTGGTGATAAATGATGAAAAAGATTATATATTAATGAATCTATCAATTTTTCTATTAAAAATTTAATATCTTAATTCATCGCAATTTGAAATAATTTTCTTCAATGTATCAGTTTTCCAATTATTTTAAAACTGATTAATTACAAGATTAACAAATTAGTTTCAGGTGCTATAAGAAACCTGGAGATGAAATTATCAGCAACATGACGATACATTTATTGAAGAAAATATAAATCATTTGCAACATGACGATACATTTATTTAAGAAAATATAAATCATTTGCAACATGACGATACATTTATTTAAGAAAATGTAAATCATTTGCAACATGACGATACATTAATTTAAGAAAATGTAAATCATTTGCAACATGACGATACATTAATTTAAGAAAATGTAAATCATTTGCAACATGACGATACATTTATTTAAGAAAATGTAAATCATTTGCAACATGACGATACATTAATTTAAGAAAATGTAAATCATTTGCAACATGACGATACATTTATTTAAGAAAATGTAAATCATTTGCAACATGACGATACATTTATTTAAGAAAATGTAAATCATTTGCAACATGACGATACATTTATCTAAGAAAATGTAAATCATTTGCAACATGACGATACATTTATTTAAGAAAATGTAAATCATTTGCAACATGACGATACATTTATTTAAGAAAATGTAAATCATTTGCAACATGACGATCCTTTAATTTAACTCCATAGAATAATATTATTACAATAATCAGCTCACCAAGAAGCACATCACTCAAGAAAATATCCCATCAGTAATATTTTTAGCTGAATATCAAACATGAACACAGATGACCCTAATAATAATGATAATAATAATTGATCATTAAGATATTTGGATTTGGATGATTGAACAATCATTTAATGTTAAACTCACGATCAGTCTGAACGAATCTCTCATTGTTGAAATGAAATCCTACGTCTTCGTATCTGAAATAAATATATTGTTATTATTTTGAATTCGATTATATCTTATTTCTAGATCTACAGTTTGTAACAACTACGGTTGTTGATAATAAAAATTCACAAATATGTAATTTTTTAATTTAAAAAATAATCTTTTACTATTGGATTTACCTTGTTTGTGAGATTACTCTGTTAGAAACTGTTCCAACAAACGTTTTTTTCGTTTCAGTCTTGCTGAAAGTTAACGGAGTTGTGGCACCAATGCGTGCTACTCCAGCATGTAGAGCAGAGAGACAGATTAGCGAGTCCTGAAAATAAATAGATAATCACTACACGAATTACTTCAGCGTAGTCCATTTCAATCTAACTGGTGATGTAATTTCAGTAATTTGCATGTACGACAGTTTGAATCTCACCGGGTGATACACTGATGTGCCATAAACAACATTCTGGTTTTCAAATGGCCACCTTATGCATTCTTCAGGACAGCTGGAAATGAATAAAATAGAAAACTGTTAGCATGGAAGATATAATGCATCATGGCCAAAATGAATCTTCACAATAAGTGAAAGCTGAGAAATAATAGGAAATTTGGAAAATGTTGTTACTTAACTCATTTAGTACACAATTTGACGATAAATAAACTCATCTTTACATGTTGACCTGTTCTATTCAAACATTTTATCGAACGATAAAAAAATACAAAAAAATGCACAGTACAATATAGAGTCATAGACGAACTAGCCTAAGAGCATATTCATTTAGAATCATCTTGTGATACAATCAGTACCCCTAGAACAGAATCATTTATAATCAACGATACAAATCGATGATATAGAAGCATTATCATACATTGAAATTCCTAATTTTACCTAATATTTTAAAATGTAGAGAAAATTTTTACGTTCAATTGTCGCGAAGAAATAATCGAGTAATATTTCATTTGTTCTATTACAAACAAATCCCATTACAGGTGACGCTATAGTTGGTAATAAAATTAAGTTGTAACATTAATTTTTCACAACATTCAATAAATCCATCACCAGTCCGGAATGGCTCTATGTGGAAGATTCGTGTGTAGGTAGGTAGCGGAGTGGCTGAGTTTTTCAGATTAGGAATATTTGGATCAACCTAACTACATTTCTACTTATCACGTAAATACTTTATTGAAAACCTGTGGAATTTTTTAACTTACCTACTCAATAATTCATGCGGGCTTTTCTCCTAATGAATCTCAGAATGAAAAGAAGCGAAATGTGAATACTTTTTATATAAGTGATTTTGAGCTGAATACTTGATCGATTTAAATTCTGCTTACTGTTATATGTTATATAACCTTAGCTCTACAAATTAAAAGCAATTCCAGATTTTTTATTTAGATTGGAGAGGACCTTTAAGCAGTATCACTAATATACAATTTAATTTAGTTTTCAGAAATAATTTATGTGTTTCTTTACAAGACTTTTTATTTATATTGTTATGTTTATAAAATATCTTGATTTATGATTAACAAGCTACAAGTTACTTTATTGTTACTAAGTATTAACTGTACCGTAAATGTAGAATTCTCTTGTTTGGCATACATAAAGTCTTTACCTAACTATTCTCCATATTTTAAATTAACACTAAATTGAAATTAAAATATACAGAGGATTTCAAACTTTATCTGAATAATCTTTTCTCTTGAAGCAGGTAACTCCAGGTGAGATCCTCACCTTCAGAATGACTAAAATACTAATAGGATGACAAGTATCTCAATCGAAATTACTTAGTTTTTTAGTGAAAATTTGTTGGTTAGGAAGCAACTGCTACATTTTTACTAAAATTTAAAATATTTATACAGGGTTTAAAGTTAATTTTAATAGTAAACTGTACTGTATTTAGAAAAAATAAGTAACCATCGATGTGTTTAATTCATATTTATTATTTATTTCCCATAAAGAAACTAGTAAATTACCATATCTTTCCGCAGTTTAATTATCCTAATTCATTTTCTTTGGTATTACTTACCTGGATGGGAAAATGATGACGTCACTAAATCAAAACACATAAATAAATAATATTATATCTATTCACTATATATTGTTATTATACTATTTACCGAGTTACCACTGTACTTACGTGATTTTGAAGGTAGTGCCCGATTGTCTGAAGGTTCTTGAGCATATTTCGTTTCCTTGGACCAAGAACACTTGATTGAAACTCAAGAAGAGGAGAAACAAAAGAGTCTTTCCGGTCTGTAGGAGCCACATTCTATTGAATTAATCTCAAAGAATAGTATGGCTCATCAGGATTCACATTTGTTGATTCATGGAAACTACTGAGAATTCATCAACATAAATAAAATCTTTAAAAAAATCATGCATTACTGAATTTGTATAATTACATTTTGTTCTGAAGCGGTATTGAATTTTAATTTATAGTTAGAGCTACAATAATAATATCTAAGATAAAATTATGTGCTATTTACTCAGCTTATGCTTAAATTGAAAGCAGTTTTCTGATTAACAAATTCTATTCCGAATTCTGATTAACAAATTCTATTCCGAATTTTACTCTCAAGTTTCATTATTAATGAATATCGCTCATTCTACTATGAACATTGAACAAGTTTTTGATGGGGAATAGGAAGAAAGTGATGGGGAATTGGTTAGAAAGTGATAGGGAATGGGGAACCAACTGTTGAAGCACTTACGGATGCTAAAAGTTGCCAAAATAAGTATTGAAATAAATCCAATTGCAATTAACGAAATTGGTTTGATTAACCTTTTTGTTAACAAAATTTTGATTTTGAAAAATCCATAATAATTTTTCCAGTACTGTAAATGAAGTAGAACAAATTATTAAAGTTTTAAATATATATCTAGTTATATGTAACTTGATATTATTGTGAAACAATAAGCAATCATTCATTAGAATAGAAATACAAGAGGCCATATTGATTGATTTAAAAAATTATAAAAACTGAATATATATTTACTCTTGATATTTTGTACCGCCTCATTCTGCCTAAGATAAGTTGATGTTTATTTTTTCTACCTTAGATAAGTTGTTCCTAGTGTCTATTTGCACCCATGAGTTTTTTTTTCCGTAAGTGCATTTTTCCTAAGTTTCCTGTTGTACCTAAGTGTCCCATTGCTTCCTACGTGACATGTTGCTTCGAATAGTACTTTATTCATAAAAGTTCTCTAGCATCTATGTGTCCTCTTATTCCTAGTTTCCAATCAATGCTAATTAAGTGTTATATTATTCCTATTTGATCTCTTGTTCATAGTTGTCCTGTGTTTCTAAAGAGTTGTCTTAATAATTTATCTTATATGTCCGGTTCTTCTTTAGTTCGTTGTTGCTCTTCCATGTTGTCTGTTATACTAAGTTTCATGTTGTTTGCAATAAGAAAACACACTTAGGAACAACTGTGTGATATCAACACACTTAGGAACAACTGTGTGATATCAACACACTTAGGAACAACTGTGTGATATCAACACACTTAGGAACAACTGTGTGATATCAACACACTTAGGAACAACTGTGTGATATCAACACACTTAGGAACAACTGTGTGATATGATGATATCAACACACTTAGGAACAACTGTGTGATATCAACACACTTAGGAACAACTGTGTGATATCTACACACTTAGGAACAACTGTGTGATATCAACACACTTAGGAACAACTGTGTGATATCAACACACTTAGGAACAACTGCGTTATATCAACACACTTAGGAACAACTGTGTGATATCAACACACTTAGGAACAACTGTGTGATATCAACACACTTAGGAACAACTGTGTGATATCTACACACTTAGGAACAACTGTGTGATATCAACACACTTAGGAACAACTGTGTGATATCAACACACTTAGGAACAACTGTGTGATATCAACACACTTAGGAACAACTGTGTGATATCAACACACTTAGGAACAACTGCGTGATATCAACACACTTAGGAACAACTGTGTGATATCAACACACTTAGGAACAACTGTGTGATATCAACACACTTAGGAACAACTGTGTGATATCAACACACTTAGGAACAACTGTGTGATATCAACACACTTAGGAACAACAGTGTGATATCAACACACTTAGGAACAACTGTGTGATATCAACACACTTAGGAACAACTGTGTGATATCTACACACTTAGGAACAACTGTGTGATATCAACACACTTAGGAACAACTGTGTGATATCAACACACTTAGGAACAACTGCGTGATATCAACACACTTAGGAACAACTGTGTGATATCAACACACTTAGGAACAACTGTGTGATATCAACACACTTCACACCTTGGAAAAAGAAGACACTAGGGATAGGTGGATACTTTAGGATCAATATGACACTAAGGACAAACATAGGGTATATTGAAAATGGGATTCTTATTGCAACATGAGGAAATTTAATTAAGAGAAAAGAAGAAAAATAAATTTAATCAAAAATCGAAAATAAATTGAAGCAAAATAAATATTCATCTAGAGCAATTAAAATTGTAGGATGGTTTTAATCGTATCTCTTTTAGCTTTAATGGGTCGTCGGATTGAGTATATTGAGCCTCTTATATTAGTTAAATTGTATAAGTTTAGAGAGGTTATGCTGATAGTCTTAATCTTACACCTCTAAATTTTTATAACAGATATATAGAAAGAATTAATGTTGTTAACAATATCTATAGGTAGTAATAAACTTTCAAATTTTTGGTTTAATGTTTCACTATTTAATAGATTAATTATTAAATATAAAACTCTATAAGATAGATAGCTAAATAGAAAGATACAACTATTGGTCATAAAATTCATTGTTAGGTCCAGGTTTTCCAGCCTTCTTTTGATGATGAATAGAAAAATTTTCTATTCGAAAGCTTGGTACAGTTATTATAAATGAAATTATTTATAGTTTGAATTATATTTAATAAATATGTTAAGTTTTATTTAATACGATATAATTTTGTTCGTACTATCTTTCTATATTCAATGATAATTCACTAATTATTGGTATTTTAGTAGTTATTAACTTCTTACTTAATGGCAGATTTCAAAGTACTGACTGAAAACGCAACAGTTTTTCTTCTGATATTTAAAGTATGTACTCTAACTGAAAAAAAATTGTGAGTCAACCTGACTCATCGCTTGAGTCAAGGCTGGTAAAACTCCAAATTAGAGTCTATTTTTTTGATTGACTCTGACTATGAAATAGGAGTCAATATGACTTTTGTTTTAGATTAAAAAGACTAGGATGAGTCAAATTGACTAACATATTTGAGCCAGTTTTGGGACAAACTTAAATTTTGAGTCAAATTGACTCGTATTTTTTTTTTCTCAGTGCTATTTCTTATGTCAATGATACATGCCATCTGTTCTCATATAAATTTAGAAAATTTTGAAGCATTTTATAATCAGCGGATATCCCACAGACTGATAAGAATTGTCAATGTTGTAAATATCTCAACTTAATGGTTACCCCTAAATATTAAGAGAAAAATAAATTATAAATCATGGGGTAATCGAATAATATAATAAATTATGAAATAAAATATATAGTACCTATAACTATTAGGTTAAATAGACAGACTAATTAACAACAATTAGGTATTATGCTAATATGAATTACACCCGGTAAATAAAAACATCTATCGAACATAAATATACCTGTGATAGTTCTCATTGGAGTTATTATTTATTAAACAATAATAATTTGTTCTATTGTTTTATATGCCTGTTCAAATACTTTAGTAACGTGCAGATTATATACCCTGTAAATACTGTATTCTGACTGTAACGGAAATCACTCCCAGCGATAAGAAGACATAGTGACAGCTTGTATTAGCGCACATTGATAGATAGACTTACCATACGAGGAAACCTCTGGAAAACTGTTTAATGTAATTTATTAATCATGTGTAGGCTGTGACCACAATAGAATTGATATTGTAATATATATTTATTTCGTCAATCAACATAACATTTTTTTATTTTTCCCAATATTTCGGAAGCAAACCTTAGAGCTTGTGAAATATATTCCACTTACTCATAATCTTGTTACCTATCTTAATTGCTCTTCGAAATTAAGAAAATAAAGTTAAATGATCAAAGTTTATACTATATGTTGCTTGTATCTCAATTATGTCAATATGACTATGACTTTTCTAGCCTATTAAGTACACTTGATATATATTCTTTTTGCCCCATCCCCAAGCATTCAATCAGTTATCATACATTTTAAATCACAATCCTAAAAATCTAATACACTACATTTATGGTTCTAGGACAACTCGCCGCCGGACAATTCGCCGCTAGGACAACTCGCCGCCAGGACAACTCGCCGCGTGATTTAAGTTTTGCCGGTGTATACATCAATTTCATATATTTATAAATATTATAAGTTTGAACAATGATTAGTTTCTATACGCTCAAGACTGACGAAGAACAACTGTTGACAAATCTCATTATTTTAATTGATTTGTTTCGGTTGTTATATCTGTGAGAATATACATCAATCCGCGAAAATCATTAGAGCTATTAATATAAATTTAGATGCATTTAAAGTCTGGTTCGAAACGAAGGGCTTTCTAGTTGACGTCAAAATGAAATTAAATACAAAAGAGAGGAAGAAGACGTCGGAAAGCAAAGTGACTCCTTGAACAAAGGCACCAACCACCAGTCCGTGACAAGCTCATGGAAGCAGAAAAGCTACTTCGTGGATGCATTCACTTACCAAGGAATTAAATGAAAAGGAACACAAGCACAGGTAACTGCACTCACGAATAGAAGAGGAAAATGAAGAGGTGATAGTAATGAAACTTATTAACCTACATAAGACAAAAATCGAAGACTTCGTAGTTAAATAACCTTTATTCGCACTAATGTACTAGTTTTAAACTAAAGTAATTTTTATAAGTCATTGAACGTATAAAGAAGACACCTGAACTTGTATTCTTTTCATTAGCAAATTATTTTTAGTAAAATACTTTCAATTAGAATGACGAAAATTTTATCGTTATACAACACACACTATGTTTATATAATAGTTAAAAAACATTATATTTAACTTTTGAAATGGAAAAGAAAACATTTAAAAATATGCTAAGAAAATTTAAAAATTAATTTACAACACGCATCTCATCTTCAATTTTTTTTATAAATAAATGGTGTATACGGCGGTAAATCATAAATCACACAGCGAGTAGTTTTGGCGACGAATTGTCCTAGCGGTGAGTTGTCCTCACGGCAAATTGTCCGCGGCGAGTTGTCCGGCGGCGAATTGTCCAGCGGCGAGTTGTCCGGTCACCTACATTTATATATAAATTAAATTAAGTGAAGTTATCAATTTTCTTTTTATTGCTATAAAAGAGTCTTTAGGTAGTGGGCATTCATGTCCCAAATTTTTGTGAGGGTACGAGCACTAGGAGGGGTTAAAGGGTTGGATCTTTTCGTTGGATCTTTTTTTTTTTTTTCGTTGGAAAAGGAATGTTAGGAAGTTTACTTTTATAAACCAACTTTTTTAGGGGCTACAGGAACAATAACCCACCCAATGCAAGACCCAAAAGGAGCAAGGGACTATTTACGATTTTGGGTATTATTTACGTATCTTCATCTTTTGTCAAATATATACGTGTTAGGCTGTACTGTAAAATGTGTATTTTACATCTAAAAAGACGAGAAGTCAATCAGTTTTACGCTACAGGAAAACCGAAGACAGTTTTAGAATCCTTGGAACATTTCTTACAATATCTAGAGCACTTTTTTTAATTTTCACTCTCGTTTTTTTTTTTATCACAATTCAAAACCGAAAATTTAGGTGTTTTTGAAAATATTAGTTAGTCAGTCCTCAAAAGTCGCTTATAAAAGAAAGAAGAAGGGAAATTGAAAAAGCCCTCTATAGATTTGTTAGAAATGATCCAACAATTTAATAACTGTCTTTGGTTTTCTTGCAGCGTAATAAGTCATTGTCTTCTTGTCTTTTGAAAAATAAAAGAAAAAATTATATAAAATTGGAAGCGAACCTTTGGTTGTATAATAGCTTCCCATTTTTGGAAGATGGCTTCGTCGTAGACAGAGGGGCACTGATGAGTTTTTCGTTTACTCCAATATTTCAGTAACTTTTTACTCAAATCGTACTCGCGCCAAATCAAAAGGCTTAATGGGGGCTGGTTCTACAGAAAAATTTACAAGAGCTAATCTGTTTAGCTCGAAATTCCTAAAATCGTCGAGAAGAGTTTTTTTTTTTATTTCAATCTCTAACTTTTTTATTTTGATATAAAAAAAAGTGAAAAAGAAATTAAATCAAATAAAAGTGAAATAATAAAATATTTAGATCGAAATTCAAAAAAGGGCCTCTAGGTGACCTCAGGATATTGGTAGAGAACAGATTAGCTTCTATAAATTTTTCTGTAGGACAACCCCCATTGAGCCTTAAACTTTTCGGGGAGGAGGGCGAAAAACAGGTTTTTCGGCTCCAAAGGAGAAGGGGTGCCCCAAAAAGGAAAATTTGCATGAACATCTTCAAAGATTTGGAACGTTTTACACATTATGTCAAAATCTCAGCCCGATCGGACGAGTATTATTGGTAGCTAGTAAACCCACCGAACGATCCCCTCAATCTTTGTACCACATAATGATTATTTGTCTTTTCTTCTTACTTTAAAAACGTTCAAGCTTTATTCAGTCAGTATCAGTATGTCAGCTTTGGGAGCATGTTACAATTTTTCATTTCAGCGTTTGGCTTGTTTTTAGATATTGTGTTACTAACGTGTTTATTCATTTTTTATGTGAATAATCCATGTTTACTACTTTGTTTTTATGCAGTGATGATATATATCTATTTAGTTTTCTCCTCATGTTTAAAGATGCACCGAAAGCAAATTGTTCACCGATTAGGTTTATATACCTGTTATGAATAAGATTCAAAGGTAGGCCTTTAAACTTACTTTTACTGTATAATTTCTGAAACTCATATTTATCAAGGTTTTTATGATCTTCATGAAATAGGATTATACCTCAGGTATTTATATTTAGATTGCATCACAAGTTACAAGTATATAATACCTATGCAATAATAAAACCTAATTGCATAAAATCACTAGGATAAATTTAATGATATAGGCATAGGGTATATATCTCTCACATTTAAAATTGGGCTCTTGAGTCGAGGAGGAGGTATTTTTTTTTAAATATCATAATGAAAAAATTAATGAATTGAGACACTGCCTAATTTACAAAAGAGTAATATCTAAATCGTGTCATGATAGCTCCCAATCGTATATTGGTTGATATTATGTCCTATTAATATACTATGTAAGTATCTATGTTAGGTACCTAACATAGATATGTAATTGATATCGATATATTTTAGACTATTTCTTGGAATCCATACCAATTAGTAATTACCAGCTTCTCGTAAAAATACCTATACATTCATATATTTTTTTCAATAACATTACCTACTATGATGACAAATGGCAAATTAGAATAACATTAAAAAACTTACTACAAATGAGGTTGGGGTAAGAAAAATGTTGTATAAATGACTGAAGTTGGACAACTTAGCCCTAACACTCATTTTTCCATGTTTCTCCTTTTTTTAAAGTTACTTTCAGTTTTAGAGAATAGCTCTAGGGTTATTTTCTTAAACTAAGAGGTACTGTACTTTTGTGTTAGGTTAGGTCGTAGGCTTCATTTAATATCACTTCTTCATTTTCCTCTTCCATCCGTGAGTGCAGACACCGGTGTTTGTCTACTTTTTAATCACATTCCTTGGTAAGTAACTGTATTCAGGGAGTAGTTTTTCTGCATCTATTAGACACTTTCCATTCTGACTGCATCCTCCAATTCCTTGGTTGAAGCAGACGTTCAATCCATTATAAAATTAAATTAACCCAAACACGGTGAGTTAAATAAACTACATGTAAACAACTTTGTGTTATAACTAAACTAAAATTATTTGTGTAATTACGCCTTATTTTTCTTATTCAGTTGTTAACCGAAATGAATTTGAAATGTGTTTTTTAAGCACATCCTTTTTAAATTACTTTATATCTTTCATGTCATTCCTTTTAACTTATCGGTCTTTCTTGACATTGTTCCGACATAAATATGAAATATATTTTTGTTTTTAAAAGTTAAAAAATATTTAGGTGTCGGCGTAAAACAGCATAAATCACGTAAATTGGGGAATTAATTGTAATATGGTGACGTCTGACAACGTAGAAATATAGCTTGGTGCACGCTAGCACACATAAGTCCAAACGTTTTCATGGAGAACACAAACACGCCAAGCTGTGATTTGGTCAAATTCCACCCAATCACAGCTCTGCTCTCTCAGTACCTATGTATTTATTTCACCTTATACGTTCAATATTTTTACTTTAAATTTGGTACACATTAGTTTCGTATATAAAAACAACTTGTAAAGAATACAATACTGTAGGTTTATAAATAAGACATGTGTTTTTTGAACAAATAGTCAATCCATCCAATACCTTCTGAACGTCAAACTCATTAGGGTTCATAATATTTGTGGCTGGTGTGTTTTGGCTGACATTTTTAATATTT
Organism: Caprella mutica; assembly: GCA_947561585.1. Classification (NCBI taxonomy): domain Eukaryota; kingdom Metazoa; phylum Arthropoda; class Malacostraca; order Amphipoda; family Caprellidae; genus Caprella; species Caprella mutica. Next base: position 9,184 of record CANNZV010005708.1, on the reverse strand, counting down.
ATTCCACTACCAAATCACTTAACACTACCCAATCACTGAACACTACCCAATCACTGAACACTACCCAATCACTGAACACTACCCAATCACTGAACACTACCCAATCACTGAACACTACCCAATCACTGAACACTACCCAATCACTGAACACTACCCAATCACTGAACACTACCCAATCACTGAACACTACCCAATCACTGAACACTACCCAATCACTGAACACTACCCTATCATTGAACACTACCCAATCACTGAACACTACCCAATCACTGAACACTACCCAATCACTGAACACTACCCTATCACTGAACACTACCCAATCACTGAACACTACCCAATCACTAAACACTACCCAATCACTGAACACTACCCAATCACTGAACACTACCCAATCACTGAACACTACCCAATCACTGAACACTACCCAATCACTGAACACTACCCGATCACTGAACACTACCCAATCACTAAACACTACCCAATCACTGAACACTACCCAATCACTAAACACTACCCAATCACTGAACACTACCCAATCACTGAACACTACCCAATCACTGAACACTACCCAATCACTGGACACTAGCCAATCACTGAACACTCCCTAATTAATCATCGAACCTAATTTGCATGGGTACTGCTACTTATTATGATTTCATTCTACTCATTAATTATTTAAATATCTAACCTAATAATAAATTTCGTGTTTATTTCTTATTTGGTGTCCGATTGAAAAAATATATATTGTGCAACAAGCGACCAAGCTGCTTAACGCGACTGTCACCATACCGCTTAGTGCGACCAATCCACTTTGTGCGTCCAAGCCAATAAACTCACGACAGGTATTATAGGTTAGAATAATTAGATTATTAACATGAAGAATGTAAACGTGATAATCATTGAGAGATGTATCTGTATTATATTCTAATTGGACGAAAATATATCAATTCGAATTGGAATTTAAACACTGCAGAGTTTAATATAATAGTCAGTAATTATTAAATAACTAAAACTTAAAATACGGACCACTTATGAATCATTAAGTTACACCAATATTAATACTTTTGAAAACTCGTTACTTTTCACAGGAATAGTTCCAACACTTATTAACAATGAGAACAGAACTGCACTGCATTCAGTAAAGCCAATAACTCTACCATGGACTGCATTTTATCTGTGTTGTACAGGATGGTATAAATGATAAGGAAAATGGAGAAGGATTTACATCATGTTACAATTAACTGCTATTTAAGTTCACAAATTGTTAGAAACATTTTCAGAATTTAGAAAAAGGACAATTTTCAGAATTTAGAAAAAGGACAATTTTCAGTATTTAGAAAAAGGACAATTTTCAGAATTTAGAAAAAGGACAATTTTCAGAATTTGGAAAAAGGACAATTTTCAGAATTTAGAAAAAGGACAATTTTCAGAATTTAGAAAAAGTACAATTTTCAGAATTTAGAAAAAGGACAATTTTCAGAATTTGGAAAAAGGACAATTTTCAGAATTTGGAAAAAGGACAATTTTCAGAATTTAGAAAAAGGACAATTTTCAGAATTTAGAAAAAGGACAATTTTCAGAATTTGGAAAAAGGACAATTTTCAGAATTTAGAAAAAGGACAATTTTCAGAATTTAGAAAAAGGACAATTTTCAGAATTTAGAAAAAGGACAATTTTCAGTATTTAGAAAAAGGACAATTTTCAGAATTTAGAAAAAGGACAATTTTCAGAATTTGGAAAAAGGACAATTTTCAGAATTTAGAAAAAGGACAATTTTCAGAATTTAGAAAAAGGACAATTTTCAGAATTTAGAAAAAGGACAATTTTCAGAATTTAGAAAAAGAACAATTTTCAGAATTTAGAAAATGATAATTTTCAACAACACAAAAAAATGCTAAATAATATCTCCATTTGAAATTTCAATATATCTATAACGGATATTTTTAACCATTACCAAAAGGAGTTATTATATAACCCATGTTCAATATAAATTGAGGGATTCTGATGAAATACTAGTATGTTTATTATGAAAGATATTTGATAAAATATAAGATATTGTAATGATTTATAATGTTTTGTTTAATATATTCAATTATACATATTATATAAGGGTCTAGGACATTTTGTTAACGGACAATTCATCCACGGACATTATTTATTTTATTTTGTATTTTGAAGCATAAATGGGATATATTTCATACTATTTTTCGCTATTACAATACATCACAGTGATTTAAGCCGAACCATTTCATATGAACATATATAAAATATTTATCTATCGATTACAGTTATAAGAATATATATGTTAAACGGGTTGACTGAATCTTAAAGTTATTTCCTCCGTTTAATTCTATTCTAATTATAAATGAGTTACGAGTATATAAAATATAGAACTGAAATAACGGGAAACAGACTATTCTTCGACGCACCTTTCCCCGTTAGGACTATTCCCCGCCAGGACTTTTCTCCGCCAGGACTTTTCCCCTCCGGACTTTCCCGACGTATTTTTCCTCGCCGTTTTATTTAGATTTAAACTCAGGAAGATAATTTGTTATTGCGATTATTTATTTAATTAAAAAAAATAGTTTTGACAAAAATATCCGATGCCACGAAATTGTATGCCGAAGTCTGCCGTCTCAAATAACAGACCTTTTTGGATTTATTCTTCTTTAATTATATTATTGTCGCATGGAAATAGGTCACTAGTTGAGTGGAGATGGGTCACCACCAACTCCTTGAAATGAACCCATTTTGTATTGGTTACTCATCGATAATTAGATTTCGTTGAAGAATTTTAAAGAAAATGCACGGCAATATTTATCCTGACTATGTGAAAAGTCTTGATTTCAGAATTTTTACACTCTAACTTACGTAGCTATTTTCATAATAATGGCTAAACCATTGTATGTTTTTTTAACCCTTTAGCGAGCCAATTACTTTTTGTTTTTCTGACTTTGAATAAAATATTTGATAAAAGGACACTGAAAAGAGGCCAATGGCCAATATTAAGTGTAATAAAAATCTATAGTAGGTCAATTAGTTCTGCAGTATATTATTTAATAAATATATTAATAAATTTTGATTTTTTTTTATAAAATTTATTAGTGCTCTGGAAATTTATAAATTTGAACGAGTAGTTAATAGATCGCTATTTTTTTATAAAGCTGAAAAATGAAATATTAAATTTACGATATGTACAACTATAGAGTTGAAATAACTGAATATATCGAAGCTGCTTAGAGTAGGGGAAGATGGTCATCAATGGGACACTGGGAACAATGGGACATGCCGAATAACTTTTTTCTTTGAGGGTATTTTTTAACAACATCTTAGCGGTAAATTAGGCACACTTCAGTGCAATCACTCGCATTGCATTCAACGGTTGGGGTGCAGTCAGCCCTGTGTAAAAGCGAAAACGTATTATAGAGGTGGGAAAGGTAATTTTTCGTACTTTGTCTCAATTACTATAAATTTGTTAATTCAGCATATATTGTTTACGGAATTCTTCTATAATATAAAGTAATATGTAAAATAAGGTCATATAAAAGGATTACATTTTTACTCTTTTGGTTAAGCCACTACAGGCAGGCCTCGCTTTAAGTACAACTCACTTTAGTAAAAGTTGTACTTATTTCGAGTCATGATTCGAAAAAAGAACCGTTCGTAAACATAGAAAACGGAGACAATTTTCTGTGATTATTTCACGGTAACTAAAAAATATCAAAATTATAATCCAGATGAGGTTATTAGAAGCAATTGGTTCAGAAATTCAACATGTCCCATTTTAGGGTAAATATCGTGTTATCGCTCGGTTCCATATTTTCGAACACGTAAAAATCTTTATATAATAATCATTATTTAACTTTTTATTTCAATTGGTATCCATGATACCAATTAGAATAGAAGTTAAATAATAATTATAATATTTTCTTTTCTGACATGTCTGAAATTGTAGAACCAACCAATAACTTAATTGGAACTTAGTACCCTACTGCCAAAAATATTTCAGAGCATAAAATTGCTGTTTGTTAAATGTAGCACAATAATTATAGAAATCTAAGTATCTATTAATTACTCAACTATACTGAGTGAGAGATAAGCTATGGATGGATTTTAAAACATTTAATAAATGCACGACTTTAAACTTTTTCGTCACAGTCACAAACAATGAAAGACTGTATATTATTAATAATATGCTTGCATACGTTTTACTCTAATAATAAATTTTCTATCTATAACTCATAGAAAATGAGGTCTAAGTCGAGGAGTGACAATTATAAATTTCTTGTTTGGTAACTAAACTGAGTTGTGATTTGGTAACTAAATCGGGGGATGCCTGTATACGCACATGTTTTGAAAATGGCGTCATGGTGATCATTGGGACAGTACATCTGGTTAACAATGGGACAGTGTTAGGGGACAAAATTGTTCCCCTTTAATGTTAAAATTTTGATAATTTGAATTTGAATGCAGTTTTCTATTGTATGTAAATCAAACCCTGATAGCTCTGTAGCTTCAGGATTTTTTATAAAAAACAGAACTTCCAGCTGAAGCGGGTCCTTCAACCATATTATTTCATCATCAATTGTTCAAGCAATCAGAAGCTATTTGAAATCACAGCATAGAAAAAAAAATCACTTAATAGAAGAAAATGACCCAGCGTTGCAACAGACACCAGAGAAGGAAGAAAGAGCTGATAAATTAGAACTCAATCTAACTGATAATTCATCTGAAGGAATAAACGAAGATATGCTCATTGGAAAAATCAGTAGAACTCGAATCTCTACGAAAAAAGTTGAAAATGAAGGATATTATTTTATTGTATATAGAGATTGATGTGACTTCTAAAACATATTCTGCTGGTGTAATTACTAAGTCAAAGAATGAAAAGGATTAACTTGAGATATCGTATATTAGGCGCGAAGACTCGAGTGCAATGAGGTTCATTTTCAAAATGTTCCTGTCATGGCTGATGTGGAGCTAGAGGACATTAAACTGATATTATATGAACCAACTAAGTGTGGGACAACATAAAGAGATAATTCGCATTTGAAATTCGAGTATAACTTCAACAATATAATAGTTAGATTGTTTGTATCGTTTAACAGTATTTCGAAGCTTTACCGTAGCGTGTCTGTACTTCTTTTTCCGTGAAGTGGCTCACCGCATTCGATGTGCATTTTCTTTGTTGCAGCTAGACTTTCTTCCTTTTTTCAATGTATCTATGGTTTTCCATATGTTTGGATGCAAGCAAGATGCGTTACGATGCGTTGTGATAAGCTTCGATGTTATTGTTGGTTCAAGTACATCATTCAACAATAATCAATGGACATTCCAAATTTGAACAGGAAACAATGGCATTATTTTTTTTTATAATAAAATTTCATTAAATATTAAAATATTTTATTAATTAACCTTAAAACTAAGAAAACAATCAATTATACAAAAGCTAAATTAACTTTGCATGTTTATTATACTTTTTTATAAACACGGACCCAAATGACCACGACCCAAATGACATAGACCCGTTTCTATGTAAAAATAATTATCATGGGTCACACATCCAGCGTCTTTCTCGACAAAACTGTAATCATCTTGATATGAACCTACGCAATACTCTAAATTGTAAAGTTAATATACCTTGCTATTTATACATAATTCATTACAAACAAATTAATGCAAACTGTAACTAGTGTTTGCTACTAAAATATTAAACAACATTCATTGTGTTCATTTGCATGCGGTAGGTTATATATGCTAAGAGTTTATTTTTTATCAATATATATTTATAATGTAGGTACATATACCATGCGGTGAATTTACCGCAGTGAATTTACTGGGATGAATTTACCAGGCACTGATAATTGATAAGAGAATTCTTATTAAAATTATCACATAAAATACATAGAATCAAAATTAGCAATAGATATTGATAAATAATCTTCGTCTATAGAGTAAAAGGGAGTCTTTAATTACAGCAAATATTGAATTTATAATTAGGGTTACTAATTGACAATGTAAATTAAAATTTATGGGTTATTATTTATGACTGATAGGAACTCATTCTTATATGAGTTATGACTAGGGTTGGGACAATATGCTCTTAAAACTGTAGATCCCAAAAATATCATAGACGAAACGAAATAAAATGGTATCGAATACTATAAACAGCTGATTTAGAACGATTCAATACAATGTAAATTAAAATTCTCTCCGTCTATAATATTTTCGGGATCTATAATTTTAAGAGCATATTGTCTAGCCCTGGTTATGACTATTTAAAAAACTATTTGTAGAAATAACAATCCTTCTCCCATTTATATTTCGATAAATGTATGTTTGCCGGACAAATTTCGTCGCCGATTGGAAATGAAATTTGTAAAATACCAATTATAATTGGTAAAAGTGTATTCATTTAAGGAGAGTTAATTTTTCCACAAAATAAGTGGTTGGTATAATGCACTTTTACCTTTTAATTTATTGGTAGTTACAAATAAATGACTATATATAAAGAATTATATTTTTTATTTTATTTCTATTGAAAAGAACACTAGTACTGTACTATCATTCCACTCGTCATTGAATGGTTTTTAGTAATGATAGGATTATATGGTTTGTAACTTGGATCGACTCCTAGGATCGAGTATTTTCATTGTATTTGTTTCTTGATGATTCATTATTTGATTAACTGAAGAGCTGTAATCTATGTGGTTCATATTTTCTGCAAATTAGCAGAGTCTTTTCGGGTTGCGATTGCGCTGCGTGTTGGTGCAGACATCTGTGAGCCACACTTGTGCCGATGCTGTCAGAGAGTGGATTCAAGGGGACTTCACGGTCTATCATGTCGCTACAGTGCTGGACGCCATCCGAGACGTGCATCCCTGAATGATGTTATTAGGAGAGATTTTATTTCGGCTGGTATCCCTTCAGTGCTTGAGCCTCTGGGGGTTGATAGGGGTGATTGTAAGCGGCCTGATGGTATCTCAGTCTTCCCTTTTACAGACGGGAGGTGTCTTTGTTGGGATGCAACATGTGTAGACACTTACGCGGCGTCTCACTTGATCGACTCGGCATTGTCACCTGGTAGCGCAGCCAAGGAGGCGGAGGGGAGGAAGCGACGCAATTATGCGGCTCTTGGCATTCGATATCGGTTCGAACCCATAGCGGTGGAAACGGCAGGTAGCTATGGTGAAACGAAAGGCGCATTACTTGCTGAAATCGGCCGTCGCATTACCGACGTCACTGATGATGTGAGAGAAACCTTTTGGTTAGAGCAGAGAGTTTGTTTGGCAGTTCAGAGGGGCAATGCTTTCAGTATCCTGACGTCAGTCAAGGAGAAGTATAATGACCACAGTTTGGGTGTTGCCCTGTGACCTGCTATAGGCACCTCACAGTCGGTTGGAGGCCACTACCATTGGCGATGATCGGAGCCATGGTCGTAGAGCAGAGAAGCTTATCTTTTATTTTTTAATGTTCATTGTCTTAATAAAGATAATTGTTTTTTTTTATTTATTTAAAGAAGGTTTGCTTCTTCTGGCAGGGGGCCTTTTTAAAAAAAATATTCCGTTGTCTCTGGCACAAATGAAGTCTCACAAAAATCGTTATCTGACATGATGAAATGGTAGTTGTGACTATTTAAATCAGCGTGTTCCAATCGTAGTCTGAAGAGTCCAACATATAACAACTTTTATTTTGTGTCTATTGTAGGTTTAATTTTATCATTGCCTTTACTGTCTCCTAAGTGTAGCTATTTGAAACTGATTGTGAAGGCATTATGCCACAGCTGGTTCCAATTGTCAGTTGATTTGGAACGGAAATCACATATAGTTTCTTTTAAATGCAAAGGTTAATAATTACAAGTGATTTTGTTGTGGCCTTCACCTGCTACCTATAACCTTGTTGGCTATGATGCTATTTCATTCTCTTTATCAACTACTTATATCTGATGGTTACATAATTTTTTAGCTACTTATATCTGATGGTTACATAATTTTTTAGGCTATTATATACCCGGCATATGCTGGAGAATATCACGCAGATCTTATGACTGATTACTATCTGATTAGATATTCTATTATTCTACCTAAATACAAATACAGTATAAATCCTTTAAATTTTAATTAATTTACTAATGCTCTACTCTAAAGAGTATTTAATTTAAATAAAAGTATAAAATTCAAATATATGAAGAATACCCTGAAATATAATCCAAGTTTTCTCAGTCTTCTCATGACAGTGGAGGTAGTGACAATCTAGTGATTTGTGTCCGTGACGAAGATAAGGCAACACACGTAAGTAATAAATAAGAGGTTTTGTGCAGGGTAAAATAACATGTACCCTGGTTTCATGTATGAATAATTACTTAATACATCTATTACTGTTATAATAAAATGGCAGTAAATGAACAATTTCCATAATTTCACACTATTAATTTGATTTTAGAGTGTTGCTCTGCTGACGTCATGTATACAAGACACTTCGATTGTCCTTATTATATTATGTACTGTGGTGTTATAACGATAATTACTGTTTTATTATAGTGAGGTAGGCTAACTACCTACTCTAAGTTGTCTGTTGTTTATTTGGAACACCTGACTGCCTTTAGTTTATAAAGTTATCATCTCCTTAAATGTAGTATTTAAAAAGAGAGAAACGGTTAAATCTTGCAATTTATTTCCTGTTTAATGGATATATTTTCTACTAGTTGATATAATGAGGTTACTCAGGTTAGTACGTAATAAATGTAAAAATTAATTAGGCTTATAGTGACTTTCTAACACGCTGTCACTTATTTTAGTATGTCACGTGTTTTGGTTTATTTTCTTTATAAAAGTTAATAATTATAAGATGTTGTTGTTATTGTCGATTCGAATTTCGAATGGAACGTTTCTTCCAGTGGGAATTAATCATATTGATGTTTTGAATGACAACTTTGAGAACGATTCAGTCTTATCTAGTATTACAGACAGTAATTTGGAATTGAAAAAGAAAAACTATATTGAATTGATGAAGCTAAACAAGATGAACGTGTTTTAGTTATCTTCAATATTTATCTCACGATCAAGGTCACATATTGCAGAAGAAGATTTCTATTTCAGGTGAAAATCTGAATTCACTCAGTTCATATACTATAAATAATGTACCAATTATTTATAAAGAGCTATTTTTGAATATATTAGATTTT
>CANNZV010005707.1:0-24242 GCA_947561585.1 Caprella mutica | reverse complement strand
AAACAAAGGTCATTGGGTTGGATAAGTTGACGATAAAAGGTCTTCATTTTTTTTTGTTTCGACCAATTTCTATATATTTTTCTCATCATTTTTTCGCTAAATATTTATACGTTGACATCAGTGACTGACAAGTAGTATTGATTTGTTCAATCTGTATTGAATTTAATTCTTCTTTCCATTGATTGGCTCGTCCCTTTCTCAAATGCCTATGATTAAAATAATCCCCTTCTTCAAGATATTTCTTTTTTTTCTCAGCAAAAGATTGTTCCTGAATGATTTTATTTAATGCTTCAGAAGAAATATCATGCTTCATAAATTCGGCGATTTTCATACAGAGCGATAATGGTTCTTCAAGTAAATCTTCATACCTCAATATAAGCACGTTGGATTGATTTGAGTAAGAAGTTACATGTTTATTCAAGAATATTTTAACCATTGTGACGGTGTAATACTTTGTCCTAAAACTAGTTTCAGCATTTCTTTTTTTCGAGCCTCGATATTTACAAAAGTATTTAATTTGTAAAATATTTTATGCCTTAATTCGCTTGACTTGACAACATTTTTAAGTGTTTTTTTTAATAGATTAGGAAGAAAAGTATAGTGATAAGCACCAGACACCACAATATCTCTAGGGTCTCTAACTATATAAATAATTTTAGAAATAGGTTCTTTAGCATTAGATAATTCAGCGTAAAGTTGATGTGCTTTGTAGCAACGATAAGGAGATATTTTATCTATGCCTTCGATAGCAAGATTATCGCCTTCTACTTCCCAGAATCCAATGCAGGACAATCCAATATATCTGCAGTTAGTTTGGTCAACCAAGTCGTACCGCTTTTTGGATAACCTGCTATTAAAATATTTTTAATTTTTATTTCAGACATTTTCAACTTTCAACTTAGTATTTGGGATACAACAAATTACAATAATTAATAGTATTAATGAAATACTATTGGCGATTAACAAGGCATAAAAAAATTCCTTGATTGAACTAAAAGGAGATAGGAGAAATAATGATAATCCAAAAAGAGATGCATTACTCATAGAGATATATTTTGTATTCTATTCTTTTTTAAGAAAATTAAAATCTCCCCAAAGAATCTAATGAATACCCTAATCATAATAATTAATAAAGCTAATAAAATATAGTGTTCTACTTCTAAATATTTACTATTCCTCGCAAATAGTTTTGAGCAATAAAGATAGGATGTAAATGAGCACAGAGCCTATACTAAGCATGGTCAAAAGTGCAAATGAAAATGAGGATAATAATACCTGTTTAAAATCTTTTATGCTTGTCAGATACTTGAAAAAATCTGGTCTCGCAGCATTGAAAAAAGAAGTGCCTATGGCAGAAAGTAAAAAGGCAATATTGAGTGTTAATGCGTAAATACCTGTCAACTCAAGATTGAAAAATTCTTGCACAATCAATCTATCTCCTCTTATTACAAACCATTCGGATAGTAAAAAAGGGAGAAGACTTATAGCATATAATCAAGATAGGTTTATATAAAATATTCGTTTTTTGATGCCTGCCTTTTAGCTTATAAATGCAAATGCTAAGACCAATCATATGAGCGATAAACAATGCGTAAATAATGCCGTAAATCCCTAAGTTGAAAATGATGATAAATAATAACTGAAGTAATAAATTGGTTAATACGATGGCTCCATTTGCAGTTGAAAAAAGGTTGTTTTTTTTCTCATGTTGCAAATAGATATTGTAGATACTTTGTAAACTTTTTTGAGCGGCAATAATAAGCGCCATTGATAATAGTAAAGGTGATATGGAAGCATCTAAAAATAAATTAAATTGAAATACTAAAATTATCCAACGATTAAGTAAATACTAATGAGTTTAACAGCAAGTCTTAGCATCTGATGTAGGTGACCCAATCTATTTTTTGCTTCTACATCAAAGTAAAAGGCAGTATACCCCATGTTTAAATTGGCAGTACTAATAAAATTTCCTAGCGCAGTAAGCACCATAAGAATAGCGATAGTTCCATATTCAGATGGCGATAAAAAACTTATATATACAGGTAATAAAATTAGACTTGATAAAGTCCAACTAATATTTAGGGATAGTAAATGAAGTTGAGTTTGTATAATTTTTTTTAAAACATATTTAAACTTCCTTTAGCTTTTATAAAAAGTATAAAAGCGAGCAATCTCCTCCGTACTAAAAAAAATGTCTTGTATAAGTGGATTCCAACATCTGAGTTAAATATTCATCAGGTAATTGTATATCCTTTTTGAATTGTTGGTATAGTTGGGCATAGTTTTTTTGAGATCCTACATTATACGACTGCAAAGTAAACGTTTCTAATTCTAGAAAATCTTTAATGGCTTTTGTTTTTTTTACATCATCCAAATCTGTTCGCAATAATAAGACTTCTAAATTATCTTCATGATAAATTTGATACTTTAGCATCAGTATCAAAAGAGGAATCATATATATCTATTCCTGTCATAGTTTTGAATTCATTGTCAAGCCAAAGAATTGGAAAATCATGCGGTAATTGCTCAAAAAAAGAAGTCATTAATTTTTCTAATTTACCTTTCCATTTTTCTGGTGATACGCCCATATAATATTCGAATACTTCAAAGAAAGCAGATAGATTTCTAGCAATGGGTTCACGAACACAGGTGATGATTTTGATTGGTTTGTTTTTCTTTATTTTCAAATCATAAATCAATGCCCCTGCAGGACGACTATCTGGTACGATTCCTTTAGCTTTACAATCTTTTACTGCTTTTTTATTTTTTTTTATATCCATTGAATGAATATGAAAGACAGGCAAATCAGATTGATTTTTGATAGAATGGTAAATCGAACTAGAAGCCACTTTTGCCATCGTATACACTGCAACTGGACATTTGTCAGTTTGCAATACTCGTGTGGCTTGCCAGTATTTAATACGGTCTAATACCTGATAGCGAATATTTTTTTTGAGTGAAACGATAATTTTTTATTTGATTTCTATTTTTCTTAAAGTATAAAATCCTGTTCCTCTATTCCAATCTGTAAGATAAAATATCTCTGTATCATTCACCAATCTAACTAGCTTTTTATTGTCAGGGCTGTTAGTCAATTTTTTTTCCTTTATGATAAATTTGATTGTCAATGATGGATACGTTTGTGCTATCTATGGTACGGATATATTTTTTGGTCAATACTGTTTTATTGCCATTTTTTACCCCCAAGTATTATAATATAAATAGCCACTTTTATTGCCATAACTGGAAATGATAGCGGGATATTTCTTTTCTAATAATACATATTGAGGAGCTGTATCCATTGAGTTTTTGGAACGTACTACTGTTGAAGCAAATAGTGCTAAGCATGAAATCATTACAAGCCAATTTATTTTTGCTGGAAACTGATAGCATAAATATATTAAAAATGAAATCATCAAATACACCCTCGGAAATTTTAATAATAAAGGCAAATCATAAAAGTAATGCATTGGAATATTGCAAATGAAAAATATCAGGACAAGCCCCAAAATGATTTTGGGATTCAGTATGGAAACCTCGTTTTTTAAAAAGCGCAATTAAAGGGAATAATAAAAATATTTTGGAATAGGAACTATTCGTTGGGCTGATTAATAAGCTTGCTAACATCCAAAAACTAAAAGCGATTAATGCCTTGTCTTTATAGCGTAGACTTACAAAAGAACAAATCGAAAGTATCCCTACTTTGTAAAGTAATTGAGCTAAATAGAAAAGATTTTCATTCGCAATCCATGGTTCAGGATTGAGCATGGCATCGTACACAAAGAGGTTTTTGAATAACATCAAAGCTGATTTTGCTTTGGGAGTGAAGCTATCATAAATAATGCCTGAACTAGATTTAGGAAAGACATCTTGAAGATAATACAACCAAGTCTCCACACCACAAAAAGGTAAGGATACCAATAGCAATAAGACACAAGAAATACCAAGATATAAAATAGATTTAAAATCTTTTTTTCAATAAAAGCCAAAGAATAATAATACTGGAAAAACTTTTAGTAAGATTGCTAAAGCCCATAAAATAGTAGCTGCTATTTTTTTTTCCTTTTTCATAAAATAATAAACCTTCACCTAAGAATGAAAATAAAAATAAATAAGGTTGTCCAAATAGAATATTGTTTTTTATAGCTATCAAAAAAATAAATGGAATGATAAAAATTGTAGAAGAATTTACTTTGTAGAATGTTAACAAGCGATGTAGTGTGAAAAGAAAAAATAGAATACTTACTACATTACAGACTAGTTTAGCTTCTTGCCAAGGCAGGGCATTGAAAGGGATGAAAAACACCGCAAGAAAAGGTGTGTTGGGATAATAGCTTACGAATAAATTATCAAATCCTTCTTGAAATAATCTTTGATTAAATAATAAGGCATTATAGATGTCAGTATTGAAAAAATTATTTAAAAGGGCATAGCCACTAAAATAATAATTGGCAAAATCGTGAATAATACTAGACTGAGATTTGACTAAAAAATAAGACCTTAAAAGTGAAATGGGAATCCAATAAAAGCTTGGGTAGCCTTATTGTTTAATCTCATAACGCATCAGATTTCTAAATAGTAAAGCTTTTGATTTCAATTTTATAACATCGCTATTTTTAGCCCCTTTGGACGATTTTTTTTGAAACCACTTCACTTCATTATCTACCCAACGCACAGCATACTCATAATACTTGCGTGAATAGGTTCTTCTCAAAATCTCTATCTCTATCGGTGCTTTTATTCCAATCCAATTCTTTGATTTGTTTGGCTTCTACTTCTTGGTATAGACCTGTGCCTTTGATAGGGTATGCAACGGTTATCGTAAAATAATCTGGGTTAGATTCTTTCAAATGCTTGACGGTTTCTTCTATATCTTCTTCTGTCTCGCCAGGATAACCCAACATAATAAAGGTGCCTGCCTCCAAACCATGCGCTCTAGTTTGTCGAATCATCTCCCGCACATGATGCACATCTACGCGCCTATCCATGGCATCTATGATTTTTTGAGAACCGCTTTCGGAGCCAATCCAAACCCTGAATGCACCAGCAGCCTTGAGCATTTGTATGACTTGTCATCCATACGGTCGGCACGGGTGATACACTCAAAGGGAATAATCGCATCTTGTGCTATCACCTCATCTCTAAATTCTTCTATCCATTTGTGACTCACCCGAAAAGACATCATCCACAAACCAAATCGTATCTGGATTATAGGTTTCTTTTAAGTGTTTTAATTCTTCTACTAATTTTTTGGGAGAACGTCTCCGATAACTCTGACCATATACAGCCGTGCTGCACCACTTGCAGGTGTAGGGACAACCTCGTTGGGTACTCACCGTCATAGCACTCTGCCCATGAAACTCTTTCCATGTATCTAGGTAGGCTTGCATATCTATTTTTTTCCTATTCGGAAAAGGCAAATCATCTACAGGTCGTATGCGTTTGCGTTCTGGTGTAGTGATGATGTCGCCTTCAAAATTGCGATAAGCTAAACCCGTGATATGACCAAACTCCTCTTTATTGCCTTGGCAACGGTCTGCGCTATTTCGAGCATGGTTTGTTCGCCTTCACCTATGACTGTAATGTTGGCACCTGTTGCCAAATAATTTTCTACATTATGTCTGATATCAGGACCGCCCAATACAACTACGCTATCTTTTAAATCAGGTTGACTTCTAATAAATTGAATCATTTCGATGACATTGATTTTGGTCATCAAATTGGTATAGATAGCAATGATATCAGGCTGTTCTTTTAAGAGGTAGGCTTGTAAATCTTTTTTATAGGCAAAAGTAGTGTCAAAGACTTCATTTGATACATTATATTTTTCCAACCAAGCAGATAGATATAGTATGCCCAAAGGAGGGTAGGGACGCATGATTTTCTGCTCCTTCTCATCCTCATTTATAAAATAACCGTGTGTGAATACTACTTTCATTTTAATTTTAAATCAATCAGAAAATGATCTGTCATACTTTTAATGGGCAACATCCTATAAAGCATTTTTATCGACGTTTATCAAGTTTGGTTTTTTCTGTACCAAGGTTTCTAAATAAGATGGAAGAAAACCAATGACTTCAAGCTTATTTTTTTTGAAATGCTTAGAAAATATAGCTTCAAATTCTTTTGACTAAAATACCAAGTCTTGACATCCACGCCATCTACATTGACGGCTAAAGCTTTTTTCGATTGTCGTCTAAACACTTTTTTCCATTCTCCTTTAGCTACAAAATATACACTTTCCATCAAACAATAAGAAGGCATGATGACACTGATAAATCTACATTCAGGCTTTAAATGCTGATGTACAACCTCACCCAATTTTTCCTCTCACTTTTACTTAAACAATTAAGTCCACCAAAGTTAGAAAATATCACATCAAACTGATGCGGAAAAATAGTGTTACCCAAATTATTGATATCCAGTTTTTGAATATGAATGCGTTTTTTTAGTGTTGGCTTTTTTTACCTTTGCACGGGTCATTTCTACCATTTGTTCAGAAATATCTGTGGCCGTGACTTCATGTCCTAATTTTGCTAAAAAAACGGCATCTTCACCTGTCCCACAATTGAGTTCTAAAATTTTGAGTGTTTTGTTTTGGGGTAAAATTTTCTTTTAAATAATGCCAAACTCTATCCCGTTGCAAACGACCAATAGTAGTATTCGTAAAACTGTTATCATATTGATTAGCTGCTATATCAAAAACTAGCATTCATATATTTTGATTCGCATATTTTTTGAGCAACAAGGCATTCATCATGGCTACAGGCGTATGATAAACCATATAAGCTAAATCTTTAAATACAACACCATTTATACCAGATGGTTGGTTATTATTTTTTTAGCACTCAATAGACCTTTCTTTATTTCTATATCTATTGTGCATATATCTATGTAGTTTTTTTGTAAAAAAGCCTTATTGTACGTACCCGCTAAACATCATATCCAAATCATCCGAATCTGTCCAATTGGCTTTTAACTTCAAATCATCTTTTACTTTTTCGTAAAACTTAGTGGCCAGGCAAAGGATAGGAGGACGGAGATACCAATTTCGTCAGGCATGATATCGAGTACCATGTCTATCGTTTTGCTAATGTCTTCCATCGTTTCGCCAAGATAACCAAATTGCAAAAAGAAGGCAAGATTGACACCCTGTGCTTTCAACTTTCGAGAGGCTTCATATATTTGTTCTACAGTGGTTTGCTTGTCCCATGGCATCTAAGATTTTTGTGAGGCCAGACTCCGCACCTACCCAGGCCGTATGCAAACCCGATTCAACCAAGGCCTGTATGTTATCTTCCTTGAGCATGAGGTCTACACGAGATTGTGATTTTGTACTGAAAATCTAAATTTCGTTCCTTTTTTAGGTCTCTAAATTTTTGAACCCAGCCTGGTTTCAAACCAAAAATATCATCGCACATCCAAAAATAATGGACATCAAATCTGTCGATTAAATAAGCGATTTCTTCTATCACTCTTTCAGGTGAACGCGTGTTGTATCTATTACCATATATGGGTTTGGCGCACCAATTGCATTTAAAAGGGCAACCCCTTGTAGTAGCGATATTGAGGGAAAAAAAGCCATGTCCTTCCAGCCAAATTTTTCGGTAAGGTTCAACGTCGATTAAGTCCCAAGCCGGCATGGCAATTCATCTAGATTTTTTAGAACAGGGCGTGTCGTATTTTTTTGAATACCCTTTTCGGTATTATAACTGATGCTTAAAATATCTTTGGTAGGCGTGTCATTATCTAGACTTGTAACCAATTCTAGCAAAGTCATTTCACCTTCACCGTGTATAATAAAGTCTGGCCCCCTCATTCAAATAGGTCTTGATAATGGTCAGTAGAGTCAGAGCTTGAGACGATAACCGTGCAGCCCATTTCTTTACCATATTTAGCCATTTGGAAAGCAGCTTCCCGCATTTTGGTAAGGCACATTTTGGGTCAAATAGTTGAAACCATCATCATAAATGACTAAGTATTTGGGCAGATTATTTTTTTAGTATCGGTAGTAGAGAATTTACATTTTCTACTAGATTGGTGTCATATAAAGATACTTCATGTCCATTTTGACGCATCAATGCAGCAGCAGAAATAGTACCCAAGGGCGGGTAAGGTTGTTTCGTTTTCCATTGTTTACTATCAAAACGGTAAAAGTAGGAATTGGTGAATAGTATCTTTTGCCATTTTACCAAATAGGGTTAATCTTTAAATTAAATTGATTTTTGAGGGATTCTATTTTTTGTTCATAAAGCGCCTGAAACTCATGTGGTCTAAATGCTGCATGTACCTTTGATACATCAGGATTAGAAGCGAGCGCATCGTTAATATCATTTTTATCTAATGCTTTAGCATACTTTGCCTTCAATCTCTTCTTCCGAAAAACGCATAAAAGTTCGTCCAAGTGCTTCGCTCCATCTTATTGTCTAATAAAAACTCGCTTACCTTTTTTTTAAAGCCTTCAAAAAAGTATTCAAAACAACGATATTACTTTCATCGCGCATAGGTATGATAGGATAATAAAATATCAGACCATTGATTGGCAGCCAACAATTCTTTATACAGATGATAGCCATAAGTAGGAATAAGGCGTGACCAATTCTGTTGCATAATAGCGATTTTGGTTCTTAATAATTAAATTATTAGCCCCTATAATAAAATTGATACAAAAGAATCGATGAGAATTGAGTAAAAAGATACATCTAAACAGCACCATTAACAATTTTGAAATCCAAACTCGATTGGGGAGCAGTAATAATCATAAAATCAATATCACTATCTTCATGCATCACATTTTTGGAGATAGAACCCGACAACATGACACATCTTACAAAAGGAAAAGTCGCTATCAATTTGCTAAAGCGGTGAGCAGATTTTATTTTTTTTACGGCAAGTTCATTAGCTTCGATTCTAGTCTTGCATAGATCCGAAATATTAGGATGTAAGGCATAATAAATACCTTTTTTATAAATACATTTTTGATTGACAAGGTGCACTAAAGCAGTATTAATATCGCTAGCACTTATGCTAAAAGAGGCATATTCCAATAGTTCTTGACTGGTAAGCGGATAATTAAATAGATCAAAATAAGATAGGGTTTGTAAGATGCTATCTTTTATTTTATCAGTTACCGTGCTATTGTTTAAAGTATTAATGTCCATATAAATTCAATATATATTCTAAGATGAGCCTAAATTCCTTTTAAATGTATAGTCTTTGTTCAAAGAATGCTACTTAATATCCATAGGATTTTAGCCCAAAAATTGACTATTGTTGGTTAGTATAACTTGTTTATGATTTGCAATTAGCGGTAAAATGTGCCATAGAATTATTTCTTTACAAACCTCAAATTATGCATATGGGGTTTGTGAATACAATGAAAAAAGAAATAATATGCATGTCAACAAGTTAGCTTATAATTTTGAAAAAATCAAAGCTAATAATTGGCTTAGTAATTATTATACCCTTATTAGGGTAGGTAAATTTCTTATAGAAGTGGTTTTAGTCATCCATACGACAATAGTACATCCTTCTAATATTTCTAGAGGAATTTGAATTGAATAGAGAAGCGATGGATAAGTTTAAAAGTCTTTCAATGAAATTTAAATTTTTTATTTTATATATGTTTTTAAATCGTGCGAAACGCTGGCTAAGCATAAAGATTTTTTCATATACGAATTGTGTTATTTAGAAACAAGTCTAATGGTACTCATTTAATCTTTTGCTCTAAAAATTTGTAAAATGATACTAAAGAAAAGCACCAATACACAGCCTATCAGATTTAACCATAAATAAGCGATATTAACATAATTATATTTTTCTAAAACAAAGATGGCTATCACGCATAGTTCCGCTAATAAGGCGGCTAAAAAAAACAACGTTTCCACCTATTTTTTGAAAAATATTGTTTGATGTAAAGTCCACCCAAGATACCACCAACAAGCATGGTAGATAAAATTAAAGGAACAGAGTTTACCGCATCCTTAAAAAAAGTGTCTTGGAGTACACTCGTACATACACCCAAAAACAAAGCACCTGTGATAATACTCACAACTAAAGTACTTGGTTTATATTTGTCAAAGAAAAAGGCTACGATAAAAATGCCCAATATAGTCCCATAAAAAATGGAACCTATAATATTTACGGCTTCTATAAGATTGTCGAAAAGAGAAGCAATCAGTGCAAAAAACAAGGCTACAATTCCCCAAAAAATAGTAAATCCTTTGGCGGCATATAAATAGTGTTTGTCGCTTTTATCTTTGACTATGGATCGTCGATAAATGTCTATCACAGTAGTCGTTGCCAAGGCATTGAGCTCAGAAGAGGTAGAGGACATCGCCGCAGAGAAAATGACGGCAAGCAATAAACCTACCATTCCAATAGGCAGATGATTCATGATAAAAGTGATAAAAACATAGTCTTCATCTTTGGTTTCAGCTGCAGGATTGGCTCGGCTAATGATAGCATCTACTTGAGAACGAATGGCTTTATCTTGTGCAATGATTTCTTGAACATTGGTGGTAGCTAATTGTATAGCAGTATCATCTTCTTGCTGGTTGGCAGCAATAAGAGACCTTATTCTTTTTTGTTTGATATCGAAGACTGCTTCATGTTGGTTTTGCAAATCTTGCAACTGAGCCTCGTATGGAGTGCCTTTTAATTGAACCAAATTGGCTTGATTAAAATGAATAGGTGATTGTGTAAATTGAAAAAAGATAAAGACCAACACACCTACACACAAAACCAAAAATTGCATTGGTACTTTGATAATACCATTGAATAATAAACCTAATCGACTTTCTGATAAGGACTTACCAGAAAGATAACGTTGCACCTGTGATTGGTCGGTACCAAAGTAGGATAAGAAAAGAAAAACCCCTCCTAACATGCCCGACCAAAAATTATATTTTGATGATAAATCAAAAGTGAAATCTACGACTTCCAACTTACCCAATTTGCCAGCTACCCCCACAGCATCTCCAAAACTTACATCAGCAGGAAGTTGATAAACAATCAAAATAGCAGCAACGAACATACCAATCAAAATGATAATCATTTGCTGTTTTTGGGTAACACTCACGGCTTTCGTACCTCCCAAGACCGTATAAAAAATCACAACAGCTCCAATACAAAAAATGGTTAAATTCAAATCCCATTTCAAAATATTCGATAATATTATTGCTGGCGCAAATATCGTAATACCTGCTGCTAAACCTCGTTGAATAAGAAAAAGTGTAGCGGTTAAGGTTCTGGTTTTCAGATTAAAGCGACTCTCCAAAAATTCATAAGCTGTATAAACATTGAGTTTGTAATAAAGAGGTAAAATAAAAATGCAAATAATGACCATCGCAACAGGCATCCCAAAATAAAATTGAGCAAAGCCTAATCCATCCTCATAGGCTTTTCCTGGTGTAGAAAGAAAGGTAATCGCACTGGCTTGAGTCGCCATTATAGACAGTCCAATAGTCCACCAAGGCAAGTCTTTGTCGCCCATCAAATAACTCTTAACATTGTCTACATCTCGAGTTTTGATAATGCCATAAGCAACGATAGCTATCAAAGTGCCCACCATTATAATCCAATCAATAGTACTCATATTTAGCTTGGCTTTGTTGAATCTTATTAAGAAAAGACTTTGGTGAATAAATAAAATAGACTAATAAGGACTGAGTGAAGGATTAGGATGAGTATATATAAACGCTTCCAAGTCCCCATGATAGGCGGCTTATCGTCTTGATTTTTTGCAGCTTGCGTATATGTATCTTTCATATATATGATAATGCATTGTTACATTTTAGCTAAAAGTTATCGGTTAATATTAGCAAATATAGTTAAAATAGAGGTTATTCAGATTAAGTACTAGGACATAAATATTGTTAGTTACTGACCAGGGCTATTTTTTTGTTAGACTAAGCAAAAAACTTAGGGATTCCCGATAGCTTTCGCGAGTATTTTTAACGAAGTGTAACGGAAAAAGAAACCGTCAATAATATAAAAATACTTGTGTCCTAGTATTACATGCACAAAATTTGATTATCCATGACAAAATTAAATTGTTTACTACTAGTAGTAGCACTACTGGTAGCATCATGCCAAAGAGATGCAGATATAGATTTACCTAATCTTAATGATTACCTAGATGAAGAATCCATTGAAATGGTAGATCAATTCAATATGTCTCAAACACAAAAAGATATATTAGATGCAATGAATGCGGTAAGAATTGTTGGCTGCAAATGCGACGGTGAATCCATGCCGGCTGTAGGCGAATTATATTGGCATCCACAATTGGAAGAAGCTTCTATGCAACATGCCCAAGATATGTATCAAAATAACTATTTTAGCCACATTAGTCCGGATGGGAGAACGCCCTCAGACCGAATGGAAGATGCTGGATATGATTGGACATCTTCAGGTGAAAATTTGGTGAGAGGTGTTTCATCTGCTGCTAGTGCTGTCAATGCTTTTTTGAATAGTAGTCCGCATTGTAAAACGATAATGAATGAAAATTATGAGGAACTAGGCGTTGGAAATGTTGAGGATATTTGGGTCGTTAAATTTGGTAAGCGAAGAGCGAATTAATATTCTTTATCAAAGAAAACCATTTTTTACTGCTTCACTATTGGTTGAATACAAAGTATCTGGTTTTTATGATCCAATAATTGTATCCAGTAAATGCCTGGAGTTAAAGGACTCATATCTATAGTCATCTTATTTTGGGAACTTGATATACGATGATAGGTTCTTCCCTTTATGTCTATGATTTTTATTTTAAAATCAGTCATATCCTCATCGATTATCAGATAATCAATGACAGGATTGGGAAACCATTGCATACAGTTATCATCATCCAAAACAATAGGCGTAGCAGTTATCAAATCTTCTCCATCACAATCTTCATCTATCCCATTATTGGGTATTTCCTCTGCAGCTGGAAAGACATCAGGATTCGTGTCATCACAATCATTGACATTGGCAAAGCCATCGCAATCCGCATCTTCTACAAAAGGATTGCTGTATTTGGGATGGGTCAAAACAACCTCATCTGTCAAGGTATTCATAAAGGCTACTAATGCCGCTTTTTGATTTGGAGTAAAATTAAATTGTATAGGATTCCCCATATTATCTTTCAGTCCTGGATGCAAATTGGGATGTGCTTGTATACCTGTGCTATAATGCTCCACGACATCTTCCAAGCTCCCAAATCTAGCATCGTGCATGTAAGGTGCTTGCACCGCAATATTTCGCAAAGAAGGGACTTTAAATTTAAAATCATCATTGGGATTTCCAGTAGTTTCCATGACACCAAAATCTATTGTGGAAACTGCATCTAATCCGTTATTGGTTGCGTCAGTAGTGGAGTTGGGAGTAGGAGCATTACCAGCCGTAATGAAGGCTTCACTCATGTGACAATGGATACAAGTAATAGGCGTACTAGAAATATTAGCTTTCATAAATAAATCTTTGCCCAAATTCTCAGAAACAGTAAAATTGGGGAATTGAGCAAAAGGACTATTGACTTGACTTCGACCTTGGTCGTACTTAGAATCTACACTAACAATACTTCTGATAAACTGCGCAATTGCTTTGGCAACTCGGTCGGGATTTACATTTTCGTCTCCGAACGCATTGATAAACAAGGGGTTATAGTAAGGTTGGTTTTCTATTATATTTACTAATTCTTCTAAAGTCAGTCCCATTTCTACAGGATCTTGAAAGGGTTGTAGCACTTGATCTTCGAGCGTTTCTGCACGTTCGTCCCAAAAGAATTTTCCAGATTTATAAAATCTTGCATTCGTCAATCCCATAGAATGACGTCTGGTTCTGCCATTGCTATGGCCACTACTTAGATGCGCAGGGTCAGAGAATCCTGCTTCTTGTTGATGACAAGAGGCACAGGAAATGGTACCATTGATACTCAATTTTTTATCATAAAATAAAACTCGACCTAAGGTTGCACCTGCATCAGTAATTTGATTATCTAGCGGCGTATTGTCGTTATCAATTGCTGCGCTTTGATTGACTAATTGGGTAGGAAAACCGTTGTTTACATAATGATCTGGAAACTCAATATTGGCATAGTTGAATGGCTCATCGGGGAGCAATGGTGCTTCGCAATCCATGCGTATAGTTGTGAAGGCATAGCTTAGTACAATAATCAAAATAGTATAGACAGCTTTCATATAATTTAATTTTATCTCGCAGACTTCGCTGAAGACGCAGACTTTTATATTTCTGAGTTTTTCTGCGAAGTCTGCGAGCCTATTTTTTTTAGAATTGATTGTAAAGGAATAACTTAATTCTTCCCTATAGAAATCATATTCGTAAACAAACGATAAGCCCCCGGCACGCCCGCAGGCAGTTCTCTAAACCAAGAATACCCTGTATAAATATAATGTCCTTCTCCATATTTTGCGACCAACAAGCCACCATCTTTAGGTGTTTCGTTGGGGTCATTGGAAGAGAGGATGGCTTCATAATTACTGTCCCATTCATCAGGAAAATAAAGACCTCTTTCCATAATCCAGCCCTCAAAATCAGCACTAGATATTTTATTAGGTTGGTTTAGGATTTCGTGTTTAGGTTTTAGAAAACGAATGTCAGCTTCCTCCACAGAGACACGGTCACGAGATACTTTGAAAGGGTAGGGACCCAATTTTTCCATATCTACTTTCAGTCTTCGATTGGTATTGTATTGCACAATCATCGTGCCGCCCTGCTTCACATAATCCATTAATTTGCTTTGATGAAATTTCAATCGTTCAACGGTATTGTAAGCCCGCACGCCCATGATGATGGCATCGTATTTTTTGAAATTTTCGAGCGTCATATCTTTGTCTTCCAATATATCCACTTGATACCCAACTTGTATCAAACTCTCAGGTATCTTATCACCTGCGCCCATGACATAACCTACGCGACTGCCTTTTTTCTCTAGGTCAATTTTTACAATTTTGGACTGCGCATCTCTTAGGATTGTTTGTGTAGGAATATGGTCATACTCTATGATGGTCAATTCTTTATTATAGGTTTTGCCGTCCACTACAATCTTGGTTTTGATGTTGCCTTCTGATTGCGAATCGGGTGGATATAATTGAAATGAAACGAGTTTTTCCTCACCTTTCACACTCAAATCAAAATTTGCAGAAGCAGGTTCTGTACGCCAACCTCTTGGCAAATCTAGCGTCAAAGTACCTTTCACATCCTCCTTACCTGATTTCACTAAGACCTTCACTTCTTTGGCATCTTTATTACCAAAAACATAAACCTTGCTATCAATATTGCTAAAGACAGGCGGCAGTACTTCAAAAGGACGATAGACTTCTCCATCCACAGGATCCGTTTTTTTGTAAACGATATCTGTCTCATAATCGAGCGTCGTACCTTCTATATCCAAAACATATTTTACCTTAAAAGCACGAGGTGTCTCAGGTAAGCCACGCAGTTCTTGATTGCTTACATTATACATCCCAAATTCAGCTTTTTCATTGAGCCAATAAGGATTGGTATAGGTCATATCTTTGGGCAAACGGATGGTCTTATAAAATTTATTACTTTCATTATTTGCCAAAGTCATATTGGTCATCGTGTCAATGCCCATAGGGAGATAAGACACAGATTTTAACGTAACATTTGCATCAGAACGATTGATGAATTCCAAAGTCAATTCCACTTCTTCACCAGGCGTTGCGCTATAATCATCAGCAGTAGCTTCTGCATAAATGGCTAATACTGCTTTGATAACTTCCTGAATATCAGCGGTTTTGGTGCGTTTCCAATAACCGTCAGGTAGTTTTTTGATTAAATTATACGCCTCCAATAATTTAGGCAAACTTGCCGAAGGATTATTATAACTAAAGTTGTCATTGACCGCGGCCAAGGCTCTTTGAATGCCCACGCCTCCGTCCAAACGACTCCAAGTCGTATTGATGTCACCAAACAAATCTTCTTTATCTTCGGGCATGTCTCCCTTAACCAATTCGATATATTCAGATTGCGACCCACGATTAGGGGTATTGCCCATTCCTTGGCACTTATGCTGACTACGACTATACGCCGCAATTTCCGTATTGGACAATCCACGCGAAGGATAGTACACACCTACATCTACACTTGTCATATTGCTCTTATCTGCTTCAGCAAACTTTTCTCTACTTCCGTAAAACCACCAAGAGGTATTGGTATAGTGACGCTTGGGTTGCCAAACATCTACATATTTTAATTGCTCAGGATAGGCATTAGGATCGCCAGCCAAATCATATGCTTCTACTGCCAAAATAGCTGATGATGTATGATGACCATGTGTTCTTCGTGTACCATTGTGCTGAAAACGATTGATAATAATATCGGGTTGAAATTTTCGAATGGCCCAAACGACATCTGAAAGAATCTCCTCTCTATTCCAGATTTTTAAAGTCTCCTCTGGATTTTTGGAATAACTAAAATCATTGGCCCGACTAAACATTTGCTTTCCGCCATCAATACGACGAGCTGCCAATAATTCTTGGGTACGAATAATGCCCAAGAGTTCTTGATTTTCAGTACCTATCAGGTTTTGACCACCATCGCCACGAGTGAGCGAGAGGTAAGCGGTTTCGGCTTTGACATGATTGGCTAAATAAGAAATCATCCTTGTGTTTTCATCATCGGGATGTGCTGCTACATAGAGCGCCGAACCTAAGAAATTTAATTTTTTGATGGCTTCATGTATATCCGAAGACGTCCATCTTTTGGGAGCTTGAGCGTTGGCCGTTATTTGGACTAAAAAAGATAATAATAATCCAGTGAATAGGTATCGTAATTTCATGTTTTATTTTTTTAATAAAGTAGGATAGCCATCAGGCTGTCAGTCAGATAACGAAAATAGAGAATTTTTACTAAAGATTAACAAAGAAGAGGGCTTATAAGTTGGAAAGGTATTATAATGACAAAACTTTACGCAAAACAAGACTAGCATTGGTCGCCATTACTTTTTGTCCAACCTCATTGGGATGTACGCCATCTTCCAGAAACAAATCACGGTTCATATTTGTACCAAAGTCAATATACGCGCGTGCTTCAGCTTTGCAATATTGAATCAATGCTTGATTATAAGCAACCAATCCCTTTTGCAAATTTATTTCCATATCAGAAGCATTTTTATCAAAAAAGGCAGGCGTAGGAATACCGATAATCGTTTCAATATCATGATGCCTTGCTTGGCGAGTCATGGCATGTAGGTTACTGATTATTAATTGATTAGGTGTGCCAAACCAAAGATCATTGGTGCCACCCATGATGATGAGGTGCGTAGGCTGATGCTCAATCACATCACGCTGAAAACGACCCAACATACCCGTAGTCGTATCGCCAGAAATGCCACTATTGATAATTTCAATACCCAAATCTTTTTTCAAATATTCAGACCACCGATAAGTTAAATCTATAGCATAACCTTCTGTTAAACTATCTCCGTGAACGACTAATTTATTTATCTTCATATCGCAAATATAAACGAAAAATGGTGTACCAAAATGATACACCGTTCCAAATATGAAAAATTAAATTAACTAGACTTTCAACGTTCTTTTCAAAATATTACTCAAATTCCACTGACGAGTAGGTCTTTGTGTGGGAGTAGGTGTCACCTGATTAGGTGCAGTTCTTTTGTCATCTTTTTCAATATCTTCTTTTGGATAAATAGATAAGAGAATCACTTCTTCCAAGTGTTGCAAAGCAGTTGCCTTAGCGGTAT
This sequence comes from Caprella mutica, assembly GCA_947561585.1. Taxonomy (NCBI): domain Eukaryota; kingdom Metazoa; phylum Arthropoda; class Malacostraca; order Amphipoda; family Caprellidae; genus Caprella; species Caprella mutica. The sequence goes on along the minus strand of CANNZV010005707.1, from coordinate 6,508 downwards.
TGGCGTCCATTCTAATATCTTTACCCAATCCAACTGGCTGATGTTCAGTAGCTTGCGCTTCTTTGAGTGTCATGAGATTTTGATGCGCTTCTAGTTTTATATCTATAGGATTGGCAGGAGTATCTATCTTTTCGCTTATGGCTTCGATGATGTAACTCTTGATCAGTTTTTCGTGCAAATCAGCATAAACAGCCGTTTTGGAAATGAAATCGCCACCAACCAATTTGCCGTTTTCAAAAACCAGCATACCATTTTGATTTTCCAATAGTGGGAAGGCTTTTAGCCACTCATCTATATGTCTTTTCTTTTCTTCAAAAGCATCCTTCATGGCACGTGTTTTAGAAGAATTGAAACTACCACTTTTAGCGTGTAGCCTTTCTATGTCGCCCCAAACTTGACTTTGCTCGGCATTGTAGCCTTTTCTAGACATTAGATTGGTGTGTATTCTATTGTTTTTTGAGGAGCGTGCTTTGGATGACATCACGACACCCGAGTCTCCAAATTTTCTGCTATTGTAATTCCATCTACCTCGCTCGGTACAACTAACGGGGACTAAGAAATCTGACTTTGATGCCAGAAGGAGAGAGGTATTGACTATCCGATTTTGTTTAGCCCCAATGAGTTCTTCGCCATCGAGGATAAATAAAGGCACGTCTGCATTGTTGATGACTTTGAGTTCGGGTACAGAGCCACCTTCGCTCACTTCAGTGATTTCTACGAGTTGTTTGTCTAAGCCTTCTTTGAGGCTGATGTAGTTTTGTGTAGACTCTTTGATAGAAAAAAGAGGCACAATACTTAAGTTTTTGAATTGAATCGTATCACCAATTTGGATACTATCAATTGTAGTTAGGATGTTTTGCATCATAGTGAATGACAGTTTAAAAATGGTTAAAGTAGAGGGATATACCTCTGTTCAGTTTTCATTTTGGGCAATAGCTTTTAACCTTGTCCAATGGGGCAATACCTTTGGTTTTGAGTTTTGTAGATAGGTTTCAGATGTATTTACTTGAATGATTGTGATGAATAATTCAAGTAGTGCAGATTGTTGTGGGTTAACCAATAAATGAGTAATGGACGAAATATAGGTCTTTTAGAGTCATCACATACCTATAACCACTAGTTTGATATAAATAGTTCCCTTTATATGATATTTTTTGATAAATAATTCTGAATAAAATATAATAAATTGGTAGTCAGGTGTTTATGAAGGGAGATTGAACATTTTTTTTATTTTTTCTCGTTCTTTTTCATTCCATTCTATTTCAATATCTAATTCATTATATATTTTCATGATTTGCATAACGACAGATTTTTCGGAAATAAAAAATGGATTTCTTTTCAATATGGGCATATATCCTTTTGGCGAAGTACCCAAAATAATGGGCATTTCATCTTGATTTAATTTGGTGCTAAATTCGATATTGAGTTTTTGGCCATGCTTTTTCCAAAAGGTTTTGGAAAATTTGATTCTACCCAAAATGCCTATTCGTCCAAAATAATCCAGCCATATTTTTTCTGAATGCGTCCATTCATTTTGAGTCAATGTTTGGTACGCTAAAGTTTTGATGGATTTCGATTTGAATTGTAATAATTTAAATAATTGAGCAGAGTTGAAATTTGAAAAATTAACTTTTTGTCCGCAGGTGGCTTTCCACAAAAGGGGATAATCGCTTGGAAGAAAACCTTCACGTTGCCATAGTTTTTTGAGCTCCAATATGTTGCGCCGAAGCCGCAAGGGGAATAAATGTTCCAAACCATTGAAGGCAGTCAATTTATCCATCTTCCAAAAATCGTCAGGTAAGTTGGGGATGGGATTTTTAGCAATATTCAATTCTTGTAAGTGCTTCAATTGAAAAAGCGACTCGGGTAAAGTATCCATTTTATTTTTGGAAACATCTAAACGAATCAGGTTTTTGCATTTATGTATTTCGGTTGGAATATTGTTGATTTTATTTTTAGAAGCATCCAAATATTGAAGATGTTTGAGTTGGCTAATCGTTTCGGGCAAAGAAGTCAGGCGATTATTAGCAATCGTCAAACGATGCAAGGTTTTGCAGCCGCCGATAGCGTCGGGAAGCACTTCAATTTTATTATGATCCAAATGTAGTCGATACAATAACTCCAATGCGCCAATGCTTTGAGGTATTTTACGAATCCGATTATGTTCTAAATGGATGACATAACTTTTTGTCCAATGTTGAATGCCTTCAGGACAATTTGTAATCTTGTTATTTTGCAAATGACAATAACGTAAGGCGGTAAAATTGCCCATACTTTTGGGTAAACGAGGTATCAAATTATTGGATAAATCAAGATGTTCTAATTTGTTGAAACGACCAATCCAAGTAGGCAGGTGGGCTATTTGATTATCAGAAAAATTGAGGTATTTTATTTTTTTGAGTTGGTCTATTTTCGGGAAATGCAATAAGATATTTTGGCTAAAATTGAGGTGCTTGAGTGTTTTGATGTCATTGATAAAATCAGGAATTTCGGTCAAGAGGTTTTGTGACAAATCAATCGCCTCCAAGCCTTTCAGCTCCAAAATAGCTTTGGGAATTTCTTTGATTTCATTGAGACTAAGGTCAATTAATTTCAGATTAGGAAAATGAAAAACTTCTTCTGGAATTGTTTTCAATTCCAGATGGTGCATATATAAATGCGTCGTCTTAAAAGGAAATTTTAGAGCCGTTTCTAAGTTATAGCATTTCATTTACAATGCCCTTTAGCCTATCAACATTCCAGCAATGGCTGCCGTCATAAAACAGGCAACTGTACCACAATGAGTGCTTTGATGCCTAGTTCCGTAAGGTTTTTGCGTTGCCCTGGGGCTATGGCTCCGATGCCTCCAATCTGTATACCAATGGACGCTAAATGGAAAAACCACATAGGGCGTAAGTCGCAATAATCAAAGATTTGGGGCTGCAAGGTAAGTCCTAGTTTTCTAAAATTATCCAATTCGGCGTAAGCCACAAATCATTGATAACTGTTTTCTGGCCCAGCAATTGACCGATGAGCGTAATGTCTTCCGTTGGTGTTCCCAAAAGCCAAGCCACGGGTGCGAAGATGATCCTAATAGATAAGTAAAACTGAATACCTTCAAAACGATTATTGTTGCATTTTAATGTTTTCATTCCAATCACCTGTCTCCGTGACGAGTTGTGCTAAGTAATTGAAACCATCAGTGACGCCCATAAAAATATAATTGAGCATATAGACAAAGGCCGTAAATACGATGAGCATCGGCCCCCACATTGACTGCCAATTTCAGACCATCTGTTGTTCCTCTCGAAATGGCATCGAGCATATTATTGGCTGGGTCTTCGCTCATTTCCATTTGCTGATTGATATCTTTTTGATTGATTTCCGGATAGAGTATCTTTGCTGCAACGATGGCAGCGGAGAGCAGATATGATAGAGGCAGTGAGTAGGTGTTTGGCAAAAAATAATTGTTGTTCTGGGTCGGTTCCACCCAAGAAACCGATATACGCTGCGAATACACCACCCGCAATAGTTGCCATACCACCCGTCATGAGGCAAAGCATTTCAGAACGGGTCATTTTTTCTAAATAAGGTTTGACTACCAAAGGGGCTTCCGTCTGACCTATAAAAGACATTGGCAGCAGCAGCCAGACTTTCAGGACCAGACAAACCATCGTTTTTTTCATAAACCAAGCCATGCCATAACGATTTTTGTAAGATACCTAAGTAGAAAAGTACGCCGAAAGGGCAGAGAAAAAATATAATGGTAGGCAATACTTGAAAGGCGAAAAATGTATCCGAAGCTATCCATGTTGGTGACAAGATCTCCAAACATAACTGTGCCCCAGCAGCAGTAAAATTAAACACTTCTCTGAAAAAACCAGCAATGACATCAAAGAGTTTATTGATAAAAGGTACTTTCAAAATAAGCAAACCTAATACAATTGCAAGCCTACTCCCGTAGCGACCAAGCGCCATTGATCGCTTTGCGGTTGTTGCTAAAAACAAAACATACGCCCAATAAAAAGACGATACCGAGTAGTCCTTCTAAAAATATTTACTAAAATCATATAATTTTCGTTTAATTTTCTCTTGTGTTTACCAAATGTAAGGAAGATTTCTAATTTTACAACAGAAATAAGGAATTGAACAAATGAGCTAGTAGCATATATTATTGAGTTACGGGTGGTAGTGGTTCTGGAAAAACGACTTTTATTAAGCGTATGACCGATGTATTTACCGAAAATCAGATTTGTGTGATATCACAAGATGATTATTAATCGACCTATTGAGGAACAATTGTAGATAGCCAAGGTATTGAGAATTTTGATTTACCAGGTTCTATCAATGATGCTGAGTTTGTGGATGATATCAAGAAATTGATACGTGGCGAAGTCATTACCAGAAAGGAATATACCTTCAATAATGATCAATCAACTGCTAAGATGTTGACCCTTTTAAACCTGCCCCAATCATCATTGTGGAAGGCTATTTATTTATCATTTTGAACCTATCAGGAATTTATTGGATTTGAAACTTTCATAGAGGCAAAGGATGTCCTAAAAGTAACTAGACGTATCAAAAGAGATAGGGTATGAGCGCAATTATCCGCTTGATGATGTGCTCTATCGGTTTGATAATCATGTGATGCCTGCTTTCGAAAAATATATAGAACCTTACAAACGGATTGTGATATCATTATCAATAACAATTCAAATTTTGATAAAGGATTAGCTGTGATGATTGGCTTTTTAAAGAAAGGTTGAAATAATAAGTAATGCATCCTTTGCATTACTTATTACGCATTACCTCTTCCATTTTTTTTTGAATTTCTTCTGCTTCTTCAATTTTCTTAGCATACAATCTCAAATCACCACTACGCTGTATAAGCATCGCTTCTTTCATGACCGTTTCATATTGCTTTTGCAATTTCTTGATAGGGTCTTTTTTGAAAAATCCAAACATAATTTTACAATTTTACTGTATTAAGTGAGCATAGGAAACAAGAATAGGGGAGAATTGTTTATGAAAAAAGTAAAACGCATAAATTTTACAGTCAAAAGGCGATTAATCACTAATCATTAATTGTACTATCAAGCCAATTTGTCCCAAGTGATAAACATCATGACGGATAATACCTTGTATCAGGACATCAAAATTGTGAGTCTTGCCGGGCACGATTTCATCAAGCCATGTATCGGGCATAGCGGAGAGTTTTTGTATAAGTCGAGACTGATTTTCTTTTAGTGCAGTTATAAGTTTTTCCCAATCTAAAGTGATATTCGTCCAATCAGCGGCGGTATTCATTTCAATCATAAAATCGCCTTTACCTTCCATTTTTTTGATGGCAAATTCCCGCCAAGCAATCATATGCCAAACGATTTCGGCTATCGAAGAATGATTAGGAGAGGGTTTGCGAAGGGCAATTTCGGGCAAAATCTTAGGTAATTTATCCATGATGGCATCTCCATACCAAGGCGTACCTTCAAAAACATGATGATAATGATCAATGAGGTTATGAATCTTTGGATTTTCCATTTCCATTTCCATTCTTATGAGGATTTAATTCTTCACCACAATGTTTGCAAAAAAGCGCGTCATCATCATGCCCTTCTTCCAAGCAATGCCGACAAACCTGTGTGTTATTTTTCTTATAGATATCTTTCTGTATCTTCTTCTGTCTTTTGGAAGTTTTAGCAATTTCATTAGACACAATGCCTGTAGGAACGGCGATGACTGCATAACCCATAATCATAGCGATAGCTGCTAAAAACTGCCCAAACCCAGTAATAGGAGAAATATCTCCATAACCAACAGTAGTCAACGTCACTATAGCCCAATAAATACTTCTAGGTATGCTACTAAATTGTTTTGGATTGACATTATGCTCGATAATATACATCATAGAGCCTAAGATGATCACAAGCAGGGTGATGAAGAGCAGAAAGACCGTGATTTTGGTACGACTTGCTCTAAGTGCAGACATGAGCATAAAACCTTCTCTATTGAACCTACCCAATTTGAAAATTCTAAATATCCTCAATAATCTTAAGACTCTAAAAACTAAAAAGCCATGTGCACTAGGTATAAAGAAAGCAATATAGGCAGGAGCGGTAGAAACTAAATCAATGATGCCATAAAAACTAGTGGCATATTTTATAGGTTTGTGCACCACATACAGCCGTGTAATATACTCTATAGTAAAGAAAATCGTAGAAATCCATTCTATGGTAAGGAATAAGTCATGATACTTGGCATTGAGGCTTGCTACACTTTCCAGCATCACGACAAGGATACTCAGTACAATAAAGACGATGAGGGCTACGTCAAAGAATTTGCCAGCAGGTGTATCTGCTTCAAATATTATCTCATAAACTTTTTCCCTAAAGGGACTAAAATCTTGTACTTCTTCTTTTGTTGGTTTGGCCATTAGTGTAGGCAGTGGTTTAAGAATGCAAATAACGTTATTTTAACGCTAAACCGCAAACGTATAATGTATTGTACGTTTAATTTGTTTGTAAAACATTAT